>JAMPIV010000668.1:0-132362 GCA_024509875.1 Oreohelix idahoensis | reverse complement strand
CGCTAGGGTCAAGTTTGTATCGACGAAGATGACGGGCTTCCATACAGTAGTTATGCCTACGTGAAGTAACTGGATTACTGTAGATCTGTATGGAGGAACTTTAAGAAATTATGCATATGTATTTCAAATTAACTTTGGCTTATCTATACCCTCCTGTGAGTGAGTGAGCGACAACTCAGGAAGGCGGCCATGTTACATTCCTGTCATCATATTTTTGAATCACTGTCCAAAGAACGGGGCATGTATCTTATTATTCGGACAGTGGCAAGGAGATCTCAATTTTGATAGAAACCCCTTATCGTTGTTTCATAATATGATATAAACTGTGAACATAAAGCAGCTTTAGTTACTTACCGATCCGCCTTCACTGACGCGCTTAGTCAGATAGGGGATGCGGCCATTATGTATCATGACATTGGAAGCTATTGATGTACTACCTATTATTTATGAATGTGTCATGACATGGGATCTACTATGTATGCCTGCAAATTGATGTGTCAACATACCCATGATTTACTCGTTATGTCCCAGTGTGTGCGTCTAAATAAACTGTGTAAACAAAGATTCCAGCAGTCTGCATTGGTGCCTTGTAGACACAAGTGAATGAGTGTTTAGCTTGGTCAGAACACGAACAGTACACCATTCGCGTTAATCACACTCTACACTTCTACTCCATATATACACCATCCTGCGTCGGTTGAATTGACCAAGTTTAGGGCCTGCTTCCCCTGGAGCCTTAGAGGGAAACTACTGTTTACAGCTGCCTTTGCCTTCCCTAACTCAGGACTAGGTTGAGTTACCCATTTACAGCTGGGTAGACTGGAGCATGCCTGATCTCAACAACTCTGTACACTACAGTGGACATATACAGTAGTGGCACCACAAACAACATGCTACAGTGATTGATAGTGGAGCTTTACAGAAGAAAGAGAACACACCATACACCACACTTCTTTACAATGAGCAATTTACATTGGACTGTACAATGGGTTCCTCGAAGTCTCACAAATGACCACCGATTGCAAAGGAAAGCAATTTCTTCTGAATTGTTGGAGCGTTTCAATGCTGATGGAGAGAACTTTTTGGCTAAGATCGTTACAGGTGACGAAACCTGGGCACATCATTGAGAACCTGAGACAAAAAGACAGTCAATGGAGTGGCATCATCCGCAATCACCACGAAGAAAGAAATTCAAGACAATTCCTTCAGCTGGAAAGGTCATGATCACTGTCTTTTGGGACATTGAAGGTGTGATTCTTGTGGACGTTATGCCAAGAGGAGAGACAATCAGTTCGCAAGCTTACATTAAGACATTGAAAAAACTCAATCAACGTTTTCGCAGAGTTCGGCCGCACAAGAATCCAGCAGACCTGCTTCTCCTTCGCGACAATGCGCAACCTCACACAAGTCTGGCACACGGGAAGCAATCACCAAATTAGGTTGGACTGTACCACCTCATCCACCCTATAGTCCCGATTTATCACCCTCTGATTTTCATCTATTTGGTTCACTTAAAGATGCACTCCGAGGGACAAGGTTTGAAGATGATGAAGGAGTTATTCACGCAGCGAAGAAATGGCTACATGATCAAGACAAAATCTGGTACGGGCTAGGAATACATGCACTTGTTTCACGCTGTCATAAAGCCGTACAAGTTGATGGGGATTATGTTGAATAATACCGATGTTTACATGACATATTCATGTATATTGTATATAAATTTCATGCTTTTTGAATTAACAGCTCCTGAGAAAAACGATGTTTTGCATTACTTTCTGAACGCCCCTCGTATATCTTGGTTATATAATAACAGAAGATGGCAGATGTGAAACAGAAGTCAAGAAGAGACTAGGAATGGCCAAAGCTACATTCAACAACATGAAACATATAAGGACATCCAAACAGTTATCTCACAAATTAAAACTGAGAATCATAATGTGTTATATATATTCTGCATTTCTGTATGGTGCAGAAACATGGACGATGAATAAGCATTTGGAAGAAAGAATTGAGGCTCTTGAAATGTGGATATATAGAAGAATGGGGCGTATCTCATGGAAAGAGATGAAAACAAATAAGGAGGTCCTAGAAAATCTAGTTATGAAAAGCGAACTAATGAGAGAGGTCAAAGTTCGGCAGCTAAAATACTTTGGCTACATAAAAAGGCATAACACCTTGCAGAAGACCATAACAGAAGGGAGAGTTGAAGGCAAACGTGCAAGTTGAAGTGATAAAACCTCTCTGTAGTTGATAACTCTCTTTTTGCTCATCATTTGATAAATGTAAGCTCACCAGAACATCACCAGAGTTAAATGCTGTGTTGTCGTGTTGCTTGTGGTTTGAGTATGGAATGTCAACTCGACCTACGCAGTGGTGTGTAGACATAGATTGTGAGTATAATATGCGAATGATAAGAAGAGTTCGTGGTGTTGACAAATGGTCTTTTTCTCACACTCATGTATGGCTGGAAGTCATCGACACCAACGACTGTGTACCTTTGCTACAGTTTAATTGGACGTACACACTCGACAGCACGAATAGTGACAAATCACAGGTTGGCATAATACATCATGGTACAGTGGATAATTGGTCTTGCAATGATACATGGGCACTCATGTAGAATAATAGCATAATGGACTGTCAGTAGACAAGCACTCAGTATTGCCCATATATATATATCATCTGAGTTTACTGACAAAGCACGTCAGATTATAAACAACATTCAAGATGGCTTCTAGACCTAACCTCGTCTAGTGAAGATTCCTTACAATAATGTTCAGCACATATTTTTCATATAATCATATTGAACCGCTGGTAATGGGTTCTCATGTGTAGCAGTGATCTCTGGACTCATCAAGCGATAATACGGGGCATCCCTTTCTCTTCTTGAAAGTCACAAAATATTTGGATACAAGATGGCTTCTCTCGTGAGCTGTCACTCACGTTTGGATACAGATAATGAATCTGTATTAAAGTTAGTCATTCATTAAATGTTCTCATAGCTCTGTAGATTCTATCACGATACAATTGACTTCATCATACAAGATATAGTGCTGCTAGGAATGAATGTCATCTTCATCTAGTTAAATATATTCTCTCAGACGTACAAATCGTGTCTATCGAGAAACGGTGGCTTAGCCAGAGTTCATACGAAGTATCTTTTGTTACCTTGGTATCAGAAATATGATTCTGCCATTCCTTGGCAATAAGAATAAACACTGGGGTAAAGCATACAGGATAGGTCTAGACGACTATCACTTTCTCCAACAATCTTGAGATCACTTTTCCCGGCGACAAGCCGATATAGAAAAACACAGCCCCCATCAGGGCGAAGCCAAATCACACTTCTCTAGCGACACATCCGCCGAACAGCCCTTTGACCTTTCTATCGACAAAAGACCATATAGTTCGACTTAGATATGTAAAGATATACAGATATAAGACAGACTCGTCCTACCCAGACAAACAATACACATAAATTCAGGCCATAGATACACTGAAGCAAGAACAACCTATTTCTACCCAAACAAAGAATAAATCGCAGTAAAACTGGATTCATCCGCGGAGTTCGATTGAAAGTGACGACACTCCTTTCAAGGGAAGTAACTCAATAATGACTTTTCCTTAAGCACTAAAAAGTATCTATTTTGTTTACTAAATATTTGCGAACATAACAAGCATACAAATGTATTATATTGTAAGATATCAAAGACTGCACGTAACAGTCTTACCACACCTCCCGGGAAAAAAAAAGGAACATTTTTCTTTTTTTTTTTTTGAAATACATCTAGGAGCAACGTACAATAGGCTCACAACGCATGAATAATGCGCAGATAAAAATATCAGGAATAAATATAACGCCTAATATGAGGCTAAGTCGACTTATGGAGCGATTGGTGAGAATGTATCTCATAAACTGAGAGAAATTATTTCTCTACAAGTAAATTTTTCCAGGAAGGTGTCATCAAAGTATAATACAATTCTGGCAATTACACAATGCCTAAAAAATTCATACCATAATTTCGTATTAGATATCTTAAATTTATGATTTATGAAGAAAAATCATCAAAGCACAGCGGTGAATAAACATCAATGAACCGCTAAGTAGTGATACAATCATTATATTATTAAATTACAAATGTGTATCTATCTTGATATAGAAAGGAACTATTATAAACTAGACATATCAAGAAGTCTAAGACCTAATAGTTATGTGGAATCATGTTGGCATCTTGACAGAATGTCTGCCATCACATTATCTGATCCACGAATAGCTCGCACAGAGAAATGAAAAGGTTGAAGAGCAATTGCATATCGAGTAGACCTCGAGCTCTTCAAATTCTTACTCTGTATAGCAGTAAGAGCTATTTGGTCGGTTTCTACTATGAAATGTGCGCCTAGAAGGAATCTCTGTAGTTTGAGGATCGACCAAACCATAGCTAATAGCTCACGGTCTAAAACCGAATAATTCCTTTCTGCCGCATTAAGTTTTCTGGAAATATACATTACAGGATGCAGAGATCCAGAGTGCTCTTGCATTAGTGCCGCTCCAATCCCAGTGGATGAAGCATCACTACGAAGAACAAATGTCTTATCTTTAGTAGGTAACACTAAAATAGGTGGTGTCGAAAACAATGTTTTAATCTTATCCAAAGAGCATTGGCATTCCTGAGACCAGTGGACCATATTAGGCGAACCTTTCTTTAGAAGTGTAGAAAGAGGTGCCATGATAGAGGATAGATTCTGAATGAATCTGCCATAAAATTGAATAAGACCTAACAGACTTCTCACCTGTTTTTTAGTCTTAGGGATAGAGATGTTAAGTATCTTACTAGTATTATGGTCCTCTGTCTTTAGGAAACCATGACCAACTCGGTGGCCTAGGAAAGAAATTTCGCTAAAACCAATATAGGCTTTAGAGGGTTTCGCTGTCAGGTTGTGCTCGCGCAAAGTAGAAAGCAATTCATCTAACCCTGAATAGTGATCTTCCCAAGTATCGCTGAAAAGACAGATGTCGTCTAGATATGCAATGACATCTGACCGATAAGATAGGATTCGGCGCATCATGCGTACGAATGTAGCTGGTGCGTTCATAAGACCGAAAGGCATAAAATTCCATTGGAACAAACCTCTAGGTGTTGAAAAAGCCGTGAGAGGTTTGGCGCGTTCAGATAAAGGAACTTGCCAATATCCTTCAGACAAATCAAGTTTAGTGAAAAAATGAGATTTTGAGAGTCGAATAAGTAGCTCTTCCAGTAAAGGCATAGGTTCGGCATCGAACTTCGTTACTTGATTCAATTTGCGATAGTCAACGCAAAGACGTATGTTATTGTCTTTTTTTCCGAACAATAACCATCGGCGAAGAATATGCAGAGGTGGATGGTTCGATTATTTTCAAATCTATCATCTCATCCAACTCTTTCTCGACTTGTGCTTGAAAATGTATAGGTATAGGATAAGGTCTAACCCTAATAGGAGTATGGTCAGTTAGAACAATGTCATGTTCAATGACATGAGTTTGTCCAGGGATATCAGTGAGTACATCCTGAAATGTTTACAACATAGTTGAAACTTGTCGCTGTTCTCCTAGAGACAAATCAGGAGAGACAGTAACGTTCTTCCATGATTCACTAGAATGAAGTGGGATCATTGGAAGAGGAAGATTTACATCTGAAAAACTTGTTTCCTCATCCTGTATCACAGACAGTGATGAGTAATGACCATGTTGTACTGGAGAATTGTCCGTTGCTTGGAAAATGGGTTGCAAATAATCCGGACGTTCATGGAATTCAGTAAGCATATTGATGTGGAAGGTTTTATGCTTCCCATCAATATCGACAATATAGTCGACATCGGAAATTTTCGATATTATATCGTACGGACCTTTCCAAGAAATAAGTAGTCTGTTTTCCCTACAAGGTAGTAATATAAATGCTTTGTCACCAGGACAATGTTGTCGTAAGCATCTCTTCTTATTGGCAAATTGCCTTGCCTTCTGTTTCGCAAATTCGGAAGAAGAAGTTGCTAATTTGCATGCTTCGATAATCTTTTGTCTCAACGCGATGACATATTCGTAGGATGACTTTGTGTCATCGTCAATATTGTCAGATGTTATGAGATCATGAAGCAACGACATAGGGCCGCGCGGACGCGCGCCAAAGACAAGTTCAAAGGGAAAAAATCCTGTATGTTCATTTGGGACCTCTCTGTAAGCGAAGAGGGCCGCAGGTAAGACTCTGTCCCAGTCTTGAGGATGATCTTCAGTTATCTTCCCTAGTAAGTTTTTAAGTGTTCTATTAAGGCGTTCGACCATCCCATTAGACATTGGATGGTAGATACTACTTAAAGATCTATCTATCTGCAGAGTAGACATTACTTGAGACATGGTATCTGATATTAGTTGGGTGCCATGGTCTGATAATATCTCTCCGGGGAAACCCAGACGAGAGAATATAAGCCAAAGAGCATCTGCAATGTCAGCAGTAATAATGCTCTTCAGAGGAATAGCCTCTGGCCAACGTGTGCACATATCAACACACGTCAAGATAAACTGATGTCCTCTGGCAGACTTGATCTTAAATGGACCAATAATGTCTATGGCCATTTTTTGAAACGGCCGAATAGGAATGTCCGCCGCCTGAATGGGTGCAGCATGCCGTGGACCTTTGGATTTAACTTCCTGACATACTTTACAAGATCGACAATAAATCCGTATGTCCTTGTTTACCAATGGCCAAAAGAAAGCCGCAAGAACTCTTGACTTAGTACGGGAAAAACCCATGTGTCCAGCACACTGAGAGTCGTGAGCGTGCTGCAAAATTTTAACTCTCAAATTCTTGGGAACCAGGATTTGAGAATGACTTGACGCAATGGAGTCTTGAACCATACGTACAAGTACGCCATTCTTCTTTGTAATCCAAGATTTACGACTTGTGTCTTTATTCGGATCACCTTTAGTAGCAAGAATGAAGAATTTCTTCAGAGTGGGATCATCTTCTTGCTGTTTTATAAACGAGTCACGAGAAATTACCAAGGGATCATCTTGGTTATGCACTTCATTATCTTCAGTAGATGAAGTTTGAGGCATATTAAGAGCCTGAGCTCTAGTGACTACAGCGTTAGCAATCTGCATGTTTTGCTTTTCCCACGCGGAAATTTGTTGCGGAGTGCATTCTTTGACTCCATGAATGCGACCGATGATAAGGTCAGCGATCGAATTCGGAAGGAGACATGCGTGTACATCTCCTGTAAAGAAAGGAGTAGCAATCCTAATGATAGCAGTAGAGTATTTCTCTAATGTGCCGCCAAATGTTACACATTTGACTACTTGTCCAGTGGCACGGGAAGGATCTACGAGTGACTGCCTAACACCAATTGTGGTGCATCCAGAATCAAATAGAACGGAGACTGGATTGTTATGTACTAAACCCTTATGTAGGACAAGAGAACCTCTTCCATCATGCGCGACTGATGCAGGAAGAACAGGAAGAGGATGGCCACAGCTTAAAGTAGACACTGTGGTTGGCTCAAATAATGTTTTGCATTGGGGGCACTGAGATGCTCTCCCAAAATCAAAAGCGGAACATGCCATATTACTAGTATCATTATTATCTTTACTCTGTTTATAGGCTTCATGAGACTCTTGCTGTGCAGAGTTTGCCTGAAAATGTGGTTTATGTCTTCTGTTTTGAGATCTACCTCGGTTATTATTACCTCTGTAGTTATTGTTACCTCTATTGTAACCCCTATTTGGGTTTGAGTCATAGTTCTCTTGGTTACCATTATCATATTCATTATAATGAGTATCTCTGTAATTATGATCTTGTTGACTCCAAGACGGATACCTCGGATAGTTTCTATAATTACTTCCTCTATGGAAATTACTATAATTGTGACCACCCCTGTGTCGAGAGCTATCAGCTCGTCTCCAGTTCTTTGAAGAAGAACCCTGAAATGATTGGTTACCTTGGTTTTGATAACTATTATGGTTACCTTTTTTATCAAATCTGTTTTGAGGTCCCTGAAATCTGTGTGAATAATTGGGATTGTATGGTGTTGCTGAAGCAACTGGCATACTCTCCTTAATCTTAGTGTTGCCAAAAGTCACGTCGGGGTGTGCAGTGACATATTGGGAACAATATTCTTCCATTTCCTTTAGTGATTTGGGTTTACGCTCATGTATAAATTCAAGGAATGGTTTGTTAACACATGACATAATCTTATCTCTGAGCAACAAATCTATAAGTCCTTCATAAGTTTTTTCTGTCTTGTAAAGCTCAATCCAACGATCAAATGTGAGACGTGCCTTTGCATTGAATTCTGAGAATTCTACACCTGTCTCAGGCACCATCGTCTTAAACAAAAGGCGATAGCCTTCCTCACTTAGCTGGTATTTTTTTTATCAAAGCCGCCCTAATGACATCATAATTATCCTTATCTGCTTCTCCTACAAGGCATAATCTAGTCAGAGATTCACCTTTCAAGTTTTCTGCTAATTGATTAGCGTATTGTGATTTATCCACATTATGTGTACGACAAGAACGTTCAAATCTATCCAGCCAGAATGTAATATCGTCACTGGACTGATTGAACGGTGGAACCTTAACCTTGTAAGTAGAAGGTTTACCATTACCACTAGATGCCTGATTAACATTACTCATACTTGTCAATCTTAATTTCTCTAACTCAAATTCATGTTCTCTTATTGCTTTTCTCTCTTCAGCAGCAGCTTTTCTCTCTTCTGCAGCAGCATCATCTTTTCTTTTTTCTTTTTCCATTTCCATCTGGAATCTTTTTTCTTCAGTCTGTATCTGCAATTTCTTTTGTTCAGCTTCTCTTTCTAACCTTTTCTCTTCAGCTGCTAATTTTTTCTCTTCAGCTGCTAATCTTTTCTCTTCAGCTGCTAATGTCTTGTCATATTGAGCAACTGCCCATTCTTCTAATTGTTGACCAGTCTTATCAAGGGATTTCCCTTATGCAATGAAGTATTCTAATGTAGACATGATGTCTAACAATAATACTAATTACCTGAAACAATAATAATACCACAAGTTCTTAATGACTTGATTAATCAGTACACTATCTCAATCTCAGTGGGTCACAAGCCTTAATAAGGTCTTGTATAATTTTTTTTGTATACCAGCAATAATAATGAAGTACTGGTTTATACCCTAATCCAAGTGCAGTGCACAAGCAATAGTGTCTTATGAAATATACCTATATAAAACATATGTCAACCAACGGCATACATAAAGCACAAATAAGACTGACAATACGAAAACGTTTGCAGAAATCAAATAAATCAAATAGGGAAATCAATGAAAATAATCACTGAATCTGCAAGGAATAACAACACAAATGACGTCACAGTATATGAATATAAATTGTGAATAGAACTGAAAGATAGAAAAGGGTAGACCAACAAATTACAAACAAATCAAAACAAAACTAAGGAACAAAGAAATATTACAAAAATAACAATAATTACAGTCTTCACAGCTAACACTAAAAGCAACAGTTGTCGCAGCAAATTCTCCAATTAAGGAAATTGCACCTATAGAAAACGCCCACAACGGACACTCTATGACGTGGGATATTCTGTTGTGAGGACACCGACCAACCTAAACATAACCCGCTGACATATAAACTAACATACTATACAAACAAATAACATGCAAACATAAATATATAAATTATGTGTATGATAGTATGTGTTGCAAAATAGGCTCAGTTTTACAGTAATGGCAAAGTTATTCTTATGAAAATAAATAAACTGCCACTTTATTGAATTACAAATTCTGGCCTTAAATATTAAAGTTCAACACAATAGCAGAACATAAGAAGATCCATCGATGAAAGTAGGGCTTTTATGTTCAACCACATTTCAAAAACAGGACAGTTTATGGCCTTTAAAGTATCATCTCTGTACTGTGAAACTCTGTAATGTCTATGCGTAAAAATGTCAACAACGCTGACCTACATACTGCATTCACTTGACAGGTCACGTGACGAAGTGTTGACAAAGAGCAAACTAATACTGCAAGTGTGTCGTATCAGCCACAGGAAACGGTCTGGTATCGGTAGTCTGTTGACTTCCTAACTTCTTCGAGGTCAAACCCAGAAAGCTGGTCCACCAGTTGATAAACCTCTATGGTGTTCTGATTACAACCTCTTGTAATGGGTATAGTGGCCACCGCTGTAAAGATATTTCAGGTCACTGTAAAAGATCGGTGTTGTTTGCTCCACTGTAGTGTACACAAACCAGTGCTACAATCCCAGCAATCAGTGGTGTTAATGATGGGTGTGTGCTGGAAGACGAAGGTCAGCAACGTCTGTGTACCTTTGCTACAGTTTAATTGGACGTACACACTCGACAGCACGAATAGTGACAAATCACAGGTTGGCATAATACATCATTGTACAGTGGATAAATGGTCTTGCAATGATACATGGGCACTCATGTAGAATAATAGCATAATGGACTGTCAGTAGACAAGCACTCAGTATTGCCCATATATATATATATATATATATATATATATATATATATATATATATATATATATATATATCATCTGAGTTTACTGACAAAGCACGTCAGATTATAAACAACATTCAAGATGGCTTCTAGACCTAACCTCGTCTAGTGAAGATTCCTTACAATAATGTTCAGCACATATTTTTCATATAATCATATTGAACCGCTGGTAATGGGTTCTCATGTGTAGCAGTGATCTCTGGACTCATCAAGCGATAATACGGGGCATCCCTTTCTCTTCTTGAAAGTCACAAAATATTTGGATACAAGATGGCTTCTCTCGTGAGCTGTCACTCACGTTTGGATACAGATAATGAATCTGTATTAAAGTTAGTCATTCATTAAATGTTCTCATAGCTCTGTAGATTCTATCATGATACAATTGACTTCATCATACAAGATATAGTGCTGCTAGGAATGAATGTCATCTTCATCTAGTTAAATATATTCTCTCAGACGTACAAATCGTGTCTATCGAGAAACGGTGGCTTAGCCAGAGTTCATACGAAGTATCTTTTGTTACCTTGGTATCAGAAATATGATTCTGCCATTCCTTGGCAATAAGAATAAACACTGGGGTAAAGCATACAGGATAGGTCTAGACGACTATCACTTTCCCCAACAATCTTGAGATCACTTTTCCCGGCGACAAGCCGATATAGAAAAACACAGCCCCCATCAGGGCGAAGCCAAATCACACCTCTCTAGCGACACATCCGCCGAACAGCCCTTTGACCTTTCTATCGACAAAAGACCATATAGTTCGACTTAGATATGTAAAGATATACAGATATAAGACAGACTCGTCCTACCCAGACAAACAATACACATAAATTCAGGCCATAGATACACTGAAGCAAGAACAACCTATTTCTACCCAAACAAAGAATAAATCGCAGTAAAACTGGATTCATCCGCGGAGTTCGATTGAAAGTGACGACACTCCTTTCAAGGGAAGTAACTCAATAATGACTTTTCCTTAAGCACTAAAAAGTATCTATTTTGTTTACAAAATATTTGCGAACATAACAAGCATACAAATGTATTATATTGTAAGATATCAAAGACTGCACGTAACAGGAAGACAGCGCTATAATTGGGAAGATAACATCAAGAGATGGACAGGAAAGAGTCTATCAGAGTGCACCACCAAGACAAGAGACAGAAGACGTTGGAGATCCATTACAGCCAACCTTCGTTATGGAGATGGCAACTGATGATGATGATGATTTTTGCATTTACATCTCCCATTACTAATACTTATATAAAAATAAAAATGAAGAGCACTGAAAATCAGATGTGAAAACGGTAAACATTAAACGAAAAATGATTTTTATAAAAGCTTTCATAAAGATTCGTGTTTTTTTTTAATGTGCTCTTGTATCGTAATTCAAAATAGCTAATTATCTACAACAACGTAACTCGATTACAAGTAAACTTATTACGGACGAAAAAATAAGCTTCGTTGCACGCTCCGCTATAAGTGTTCTGGACACAGAAGATTTGTTTCACAATGCACCGGCGCAGTCATTTCACTACACCATTTATGGACATGAGGTACAGCATACATGTGGGCATGACATGGCAGGGAAAGCAAACCAGTAAAAATTATGTGCTGAAATCGGATGTGTCGGGCTGAATGGAGCAGATATCGCAGCCCAGCTGTAAATTACGACACAATGTATGATTACATACCGCTTAGAAAAGGCCAGCATGTAAGAGTGAGATATGGTCAAGCGAACGCAAACAACAATACATTTCACAATGCGAGCAGATGAAGTTATAAATTATTTGACTTTTTATGTTAAGGTAACAAATTGTTTTTAATGCTCTTTTGGTAAAGGTAGTTAGTAAATAAGCAATATACTACTTACTTACTTACTTAGTCATTCCCCTTATACCGTGAGGCGTAGAGGCTTGAAAGAGAGAGAGAGCGTCAGACTATCCTATCGGCTGTCTTCCTCCTGGCCTTGTTCCATTCCAGTCCTCGGTCCTTCAAAGATTGTCTAATGTTGTCCTCCCAGCGGACCCTGGGTCGTCCTGGAGGTCTGGATCCCTGGCTCTTAGTTTCCCATGCTTGTCGTGGTAGCCGACCTTCTCCCATTCTGCAGAAATGGCTAAACCATCTGGGACTGTTCTACTTGGGTCTGCAGGGGGTGGGATTTCAGGCTTTGAAGTATCTTCTGTTTGCTGACCATGTCTCTTCTTGTTACTTCAACCACCTTCCTCAGATACCTCATTTTTGAGGTTTGGATCTGGCTTTTGTGGGTTGTAGTCAGTGCCCATGACTCCCATCCATATGTTAAGACTGTGACATAGGTGGAGCGGTATACAGCCATCTTCGTTTTCTTACCAACTTCTCTCTTGCTGAGGAATCCTCAATTTATGGCCTGAAAAAGTCTACCAGCTGCTGCTTTTCGAGTTGCAAACTCTTCTTTGATGCCTCCCGTCCGGTCTACAACAGCTCCAAGGTATTTAAAGTGGTCGATCTGGTCCAGGACCTGTCCTCCCAGCTTAATCCGATGCCTTATTTCTTCTCGTGATATTACTATGGTTTTTGTTTTAGAGCTGCTTATGGCCATCCCTCTCTTCTCTAGCTCTTCCTTCCAGACTTGCAGGTTGGATTGGAGATGTGTCTCTGATTTAGCAATCAGGACAACATCATCAGCAAATGCCAGCTCTGAAATACAGACCTGCCTCATCTTCCAGTACCCCACTGAATACTTTCTTGTTCTGTCCTTACATGCTTTGATGACATCGTTCATGAGGAGTATGAAAAGATAAGATGACAGTATATCACCTTGTCTTACACCGGTGGTGGTCCTGAACCCTTCTGACTTATGGTTTGCTGTCCTCACATAACTTCTGCAAGACTTGTAGAAGCTCTGTAGCATGAATCAGAGGTGATGGAATGTTCTTCTTTGCCAAACAGTCCCAAAGTTTGCTCCCGGGGACCCTGTCAAACGCCTTTTCCAGATCTATGAAACAGAGATTGATCTCACTCTTATACTCAAGAGCCTTTTCACTCAGCTGTCTTGAGTGTGAAGGTTAGGTCTTGAGTACTTCGGTTTGGTCAGAATAAGCAATATACATAAGTTTAACATATTTTTTACTGACGCATACTAATTTTCGTTGGTTAGATCTATATGTCGAAGGAATGTCATCTGTCCAGTTTTACGTTATTCATTTTCTTTATTTATACACTGTCAAGTAGAAAAAAAAACGCAATTATCATGTATGATAGCTTTGGTTTTACTGGCACATCCATTTCTCAAAAACATACAATACACCATTAAATATTGTTATATACGGATTTCCACTGTTTTTTTTTTCACCTTTAAAATGTTAAGTCCTTCCTACGCAAAATGAGTTCTTCCTACCTAGCAGGCAAGGTTCACTGTACAGTGGGCGGTACCGTCAGGTAGGAGGCACAGTACAGTCTTCCCTACCGTACAGTTCTTCCTACCTCCTACACCGATGAAAAAAGTGCGGAGTGAATTCAGCTAGTGTATTTGGTAGAGAGTGCCGAAAATGAAAGCAAATTGTGGGGTCCTTCATCGATGGAGACGGTTGGTGTCATGTAGATCTGAGAAAATAGACTTTTTAATTATTATACCTTGGACTTGACGCGATACCGAGTGTCTGCAGGGCCTTAATATATTATAGTTTTATAGCGCGTTGTGCCTTTTCACGTGCCATAAAGTGTACTGAATAGCAAGCACGTCGTTGTTCCCGCGTCAGGATGTCCATGGGGTAAGACTCGTGTATGTTTGGTTGATTGTTGTTTGTTTTTCCGCACCAGGAGGAGGTTTGTGTTATAAGACCCTGGCTGTTCCAGTATTTGTAACCCTAACAGGTGCTTTAATAAAAGTCTGGGTGATCATTGTTATATGCGCATCGTGGTTTTCCAGAGCCATGAAATTCTGGATGACCTATGATGAGAGTTGTATGTGCGATGAGTGAATCAATCAATCATCAATACCCTTTAGCTTCCCAAGGAGCATAGGCCTTCAACAAACACACGCCAAGTCTTCCAGCCTTGTGCCATCCTCTCAAGTTCTTTTCATGTTTTCCTCATCATTTTCACCTCTGTTTCCAGTTCTCTTCTCCATGTGTTTTTTGGTCTACCTTACTTAGTCGTTCCCCTTCTACCGTGAGGTGTAGAGGTTTGGAAGAGAGAGCGCCAGACTATCCTATCGGCTGTCTTCCTCCTGGTTTTTGGTCTACCTCTGCCTCTTTATCCCTGTGGATTCCAGAACAAGGACTGCCTTGTAATGCTATCAACATGTTTCCTCAATGTGTGTCCTATCCATTGTCGTCTTCTCAGTTCTGGTACTTGTCTGGTTCTTGTCACAAATTCCACATTTTTGACTTTATAATACCATTTCAGTCTTTCTATTCTACGCAAGCACCCGTTTATAAAAGTCTGTAGCTTTTAAGTTGTGGTTTTTGTTGCTCTCCATGTCTCAGAGCCATACAATAGGACTGACTTGACATTTGAGTTGAAGATTCTTGTTTTCGTGTTGGACTTGATTTCTCTTGACCTCCATATTGTTTCATAATGCAACGAAAGCGCTTCTTCTTTTTTGAATTTTTATTTTGATATCATTGTCTGTCCCTCCAGTGTTGTCTATATTACTACCAAGATATGTGTCCGATTCTACATCCTTTAGTGGCGTTTCTTCAAGTTCAACCTTGTTATCATTTCTTGCATTTTTTCTCATAATCTTTGTCTTTTCTCTGTATATTTTTCAGACCAACTTGTTGTGACCTCTCATCGATCATTTTCATTTCTCTTGCATCTGATTATGGTTATGGGACAGATAAGCCAAGTCATCTGCAAAATCCAGATCATCAAGCTGTTTAGTCAGATTCCACTGGATTCCATTTCTGTTGTGTGATGTCGATGTTTTCATAACTCTTGACTTGACTTGACTTGGATCCACTGTCACTGAGCGTCAGCTCTTGGTAACCTTGATGCCATTATATGGTACAGCGCGGTTCGTATAACCTGTTCTGAGCTGCCATACAGTTTATTGTCTATGGATGGGTTGTGTGGTAGCAGTTGTTGTCTCAGTCCCTGAAGTGAAGGGCACTGTAGTAGATGGTGTTCTACTGTCTCCAACGGGTTTGGGCAGTGTCTACATTTTTTGCTATATTTTGTGAACATTTTCTGTTTCTGTTGTAATTTAGTGTAGAGTGACCTGTTCTCAATCTGAAAATTTTGGTTTGGTATCTTCGTTTGATATGGTTCATAGCATCTTCCTTATTTGGGGCTGTTTGGTGTATGAAGTGTCTTCTTTGTGTTCAGCCAAACTTCTTTACAGTTGTTTTCGACTATTTGTTTAACTGTTAACATATTCAATGGTTGGTCAATCTGTGGCATTTTTGCTCCCTTCTTTGCCAGTGTATAAGCAACTTTATTCAATGTGATGTTTATGTGGCCAGGTATCCATTGCATGTATATTTCCTTTCCATACAAGTTGATAATTTTGTGGCATGTTTCTTGGACCTTCTGGATAGTATTGATTGAGTTGGTTTTCCAGTTTCCTATTGCCTAGAGGGCAGCCTGCGAGTCTGAAAATACTACAACATAATTTGGTTCCATTTCGTCTGATTCAAAGAGTTCAAAAATTCTAGTTAGGGTTTTCTGGATGGCGACTACTTCGGCTTCGTAGTTTGTGCACCAGATACCACAGGGACCTGCAATTTTGATGGGTTCTTCTGTACTGGGTGGGATGATTATGGCCCAATATCCAGCATTTATGACTGCTTTGAAAGCTGACCCGTCTGTGTAAGCATGGATACTGTCTTAATCATACTGACAGATGGTTTCCATGGCAAGTGTTTTCAGCAGTGTAGGTATGAGGCTTTTATTTGCGGGTTGCAGAAGGTTTGTACGTATTATTGGTCGTTTTAGTTCTACGTGAGGTGGTAGGTCAGGTACAGCTTGAGTAGGCAGTCTAATCTCTGGTATGTAGTGCTTCCCTGAAAGCTCTTGGTACCGTCTAGTGAAAGAGGTCTTTTTAATTCGGTACCGGTACTTGGAGTTGTGGTCACTGATAACATTTTTGCAGGGGTCATCCTTGTCAGCTCGCAAGAACCTTTCTGCCGTGATGATAACTGATTTCTCTCTCCTTAGTTCTAGGGGTTCCACATTGGCGGAAATCTCGCATGCGCTGGTCGGAGTAGTTCGCAAGCCTCCACAGATGAATCTGAGTGCCTGGTTTTGTATGCGATTTAGTTTTAGTTTAAGTGTTGGGCTAGCAGTGGCTTGCAGGGGTAGAGAGTAATCCATAACTGAGCGCACGTATCCCAAGTACAGTTGTTGTAAGGTGCACTGATTGGCTCTCCAATCAGTGCTTGACAATCGCGTTATGAGGTTTAGCCTTCTAGAGGTCTTTGCAGTTAGGGATTCAACATGTGTTTTGTATGCGAGTCTGGTATGTAGCTGTATCCCTAGATAAGTCGGATTGTTCTCTATAGCTAGCTTTGTATCATTAAGTTTTAAATCCAGTTCTTTTCTTACTGTTTTGTTGCTGAGTGTGAATATAGTGTAGACTGTCTGTAACTGTCTTTTTTTCTTTATTGATGTGATCACTGGCCCAAGACAGTATACATGTTGTTAGATGTGTAGTGCGAGCGTATGATGAATTGAGTGTGGGTGCGAATGAAGGCGCGAATGTGTTTAGGCTCGTATAGATGTAGATCCTGCAACCCATACTCTCACATGCAGTAATCAAGGATGCTTTGACACTGCAGGCATGTTTCAAGACATTTATTGACGGGAACACACATAGTATCAACAGGAACAGTCAGTGTAACAAGGTCATGCTGACCTGACATCGATAGGTATACATTTGGCATTCAAAAAGGTAAACATCAGAATAGACGTGCATGGTCAATAGCAAAGTTCTTCAATAATGACAGTTCGTAGCGTCGCCCTTGGCGTCTCTGACTAAACGCGTCAGATGCCTTAGTTACTTTGACACACAGGTGCAACTTGGCACTCCCCGCCAATTGCACATATCAGGCTGTAGTATAACAGCCGAAAGCACAGGCCTCGTTCTGACGTCGGCCGTGTACTTCTGTTAAATAGGTTATCATCAACCCTGCAGTAATACTTATTGTAGATAGAAGTTCCGCCAATCTGCGGCTCCCACAATATATCTTCGTCACTGGCTTTCTGGACAATATAAGACTAACAGTCTTGGATGGCTACCTCGAGCACAAATATATAAGTTCTGAAATGGCGGATCAGTGAGCTGCTGTTCACCCTAGGTAATCCTTTACATGTTCTGCCACCGAAAAGCGTAATAATGCATAAAGGTCGGTATTACCTGGAAAATGAATCCTCAGAACTAAACAAGGAATTCTGTCGTCATCCCGACGCACAGAGATTCACTGGGGAAAACTGCCATAGCAGTTACTTCGAAGATTCTCCCCGAAAAACAATGGACTCTTGGTCCCTTCAGAAAAACAGGACCTCCCGGCTTCCCGGAAGTATATCTCACTCCCGCTTAAAAAACCTTCCCATAGGCCTACGCCGAACTGTCAACCTCTGACCCTACAGGTCAAACACAATGAATGAATAAACAAGGGAAGACAACCCCTAATCAACCTGACATCGCAGGTAAAGACACAATTATTCTTATGATACAAACATAAGCAAATAACTTGACAGATGACTCCGTCGAAAATGACAGCAACATTACTACCACCCCCCTGTAAAAAAAAAAATGCAATTTTTTTTTTTAATATGTTCATGAGCAAGATAGCACCAGTATCACTTCTGTGCTCATGCAAACAATGAACCTAATATCAGGTACAATAGAAGAGGGTACAAATCATCTCCCAACATAGGAGAAAATATTTCCTTTAAGCCAAACAAACTAAGGGATACCATTCAAGAAACCTAAGTTGCTGGCAATACCAATCATATATCAAACATTACTAAATAATATAACCATAGCAATATACAAATGTCAATGCTATTTTAGCAACATATCACTGATGGATGGACAAAATGAAATTTGTTAAATTATCTAAACATCATCCAAATACATTTGTATTACAACATATTATGATATTAAGGACAGACCTAAGTCTGAAAATATATCAGGAAAAACTAGGACACAAGATTTAACTGGAATCATGTGGGCATCTAGACAATATGTCCGCCATCACATTATCCGAACCACGGATAGCTCGCACCGTGAAATGGAAAGGCTGAAGAGCAATAGCATAACGAGTAGATCTCGAGCTCTTCAAATCCTTACTTTGCATAGCCGTAAGAGCTTTTTGGTCGGTTTCCATAAAGAAATGCGCGCCCAGAAGGAACCTTTGTAGCTTAAGAATGGACCAAACCATAGCCAACAATTCACGGTCCAAAACCGAGTAATTCCTTTCTGCCGCATTCAGCTTCCTAGAAATATACATTACAGGATGCAGAGTTCCTGAATATTCCTGCATTAGTGCCGCTCCAATGCCAGTGGAAGAGGCATCACTACGAAGGACAAAAGTCTTATCAATCGTCGGTAGTCTTAAGATAGGATGAGATGAGAACAAATTCTTAACCTGATCCAATGAAGATTGGCATTCTTGGGACCAACGCACCATATTAGGAGAACCTTTTTTCAATAACGTTGAAAGTGGTGCCATAATGGAGGACAGATTCTCAATGAATCTTCCATAGAATTGTATCAATCCCAAGAGACTACGCACTTGCTTTTTTGTCTTCGGAACCGAGATATTTAATATCTTTGAAATGTTTTGGTCCTCTGTCTTCAACAGACCATGACCAACTCGATGACCTAGGAAGGAAATTTCACTAAACCCAACAAAAGCTTTAGAGGGTTTAGCAGTCAATCTATGCTCACGTAGAGTAGATAGCAATTCCTTTAGACCCACATAGTGTTCTTCCCAAGTATCGCTGAAAAGACAGATGTCGTCTAAATATGCAATGACATCTGCACGATCTGATAGAATTCGTCGCATCATGCGCACGAAAGTCGCTGGGGCGTTCATAAGCCCGAAAGGCATAAAATTCCATTGAAACAGACCCCTAGGTGTCGAAAAAGCAGTGAGAGGTTTGGCGTGTTCCGTCAGTGGGACTTGCCAATAACCTTTCGACAAGTCTAGTTTAGTAAAGAATTTAGCTTTAGAAAGTCTAATAAGTAGATCATCTAATAACGGCATAGGTTCAGCATCGAACTTCGTAACTTGATTTAATTTGCGATAATCAACGCAAAGACGTATGTTATTGTCTTTCTTTCGAACAATAACTATCGACGAAGAATAAGCTGAAGTGGATGGTTCAATTATTTGTAGTTGAATCATTTCATCCAATTCTTTCTCGACTTGTGCTTGAAAATGAATAGGTATTGGGTATGGTCTTACTCTGATCGGATTACGATCAGTAAGTATGATGTCATGTTCTATGACATCTGTGTGTCCAGGAATGTCGGTAAGGACATCCTGATATGATTGTAACGTAGAGGATACTTGACGTTGTTCCTCAAAAGACAAGTTGGAAGAGACTGTAACGTCTCTCCACGATTCCGTTGAAGTAAGTGGAATCGTAGGAAGAGGTAAGTTCACGTCAGAAAAAATAGTTTCCTCATCCTGTATAACAGACAGGGATGAGATGTGACCATGTTGAACTGGAGAGTCGTCCGTCGCCTGGAAAATAGGCTGTAAATAGTCTGGACGTTCAATAAACTCTGTTAACATATTTATATGGAAGGTTTTATGCCTTCCATCCACATCGACAATATAGTCGACATCAGAAATTTTCGAGACTATAGTGTATGGACCCTTCCAAGAAATGAGAAGTCTATTCTCTCTTGAGGGCAGTAAGACATATGCTTTGTCTCCAGGACAAAGTTGACGTAGGCGTCTTTTCTTATTAGCAAATCGCCTAGCTTTTTCTTTCGCAAATTCGGAAGATGAAGTTGCTAACCTGCACGATTCGATAATCTTTTCTCTAAGAGCTATAACATATTCATATGACGATTGTGTATCATCGTCAATATTATCGGAAGTTATCAAATCGTGTAACAAGGACATTGGCCCGCGCGGTTGCGCGCCAAAGACAAGTTCGAAAGGAGAAAACCCTGTATGCTCGTTGGGAACCTCTCTATAGGCAAAGAGGACTGCAGGTAAAACCCTGTCCCAATCTTCAGGATGATCCTCCGTTATCTTGCCAAGTAAGTTCTTTAGTGTCCTGTTAAGACGTTCTACCAATCCATTGGACATTGGATGATAAATACTACTGAGAGACCTTTTAATGTCTAGCGTAGCCATTACCTGAGACATAACGTCCGAAATTAACTGAGTGCCGTGATCCGACAGTATTTCTCCGGGGAATCCCAGACGAGAAAATACGAGCCAAAGAGCATCAGCGATATCGACAGTTGATATGCTCTTCAGAGGAATAGCCTCTGGCCAACGCGTGCACATGTCCACGCAAGTGAGGATAAATTGGTGTCCTCTGGCTGACTTAATTTTGAACGGACCAATGATGTCTATAGCCATTTTCTGAAACGGCCGAATCGGAATATCTGCAGCCTGAATAGGAGCAGCATGTCTCGGACCCCTAGACTTGACCTCTTGACAAATTTTGCAAGATCGGCAATAAATTCGGATGTCTTTATTCACGAATGGCCAAAAGAATGACGCAAGGACTCTAGTTTTAGTTCTGGAAAAACCCATGTGTCCAGCACACTGAGAATCGTGTGCATGCCGAAGAATTAAGGCTCTCATACACTTAGGCACAAGAATTTGCGAATGCATAGACTTGTCCGAGTGTTGTACCATTCGTACCAATATACCATTCTTCATAGTAATATACGATTTGTGATTCGTATTTTGATTGGGATCCCCTTTCTTTGCAAGAAGGAAGTATTTCTTCAAAGAAGGATCCTCTTCTTGACGTTTAACAAACGAGTCATGGGAAATCACCAAGTGCTCGTCTTGGCTATCAACTTCATTACTATTATCAGATGAAGTTGGGGGATTAAGAGCTTGAGCTCTTGTCATCACTGCATTGACCGTTTGAATGTTTTTTCTTCCCAACTAGAAATTTGTTGCGGGGTGCATTCCTTAACCCCATGAATACGACCGATTATAAGATCCGCAATAGGATTAGGAAGAAGACATGCATGGACATCTCCTGTGAAGAAAGGAGTGTCAATCCTAATAATAGCAGTAGGATAGCTTTCCATAGTACCACCAAATGTAACACATTTGATTGTTTTTCCAGTGGCACAGCAAGGATCTATCAGAGACTCCTTAACCCCGACGGTAGTACATCCCGAATCGAAAAGTACTGAGACTAGCCTATCATTTATTAGACCTTTATGTAAGATGAGAGATCCTCTCCCATCATGCGCAACTGTAGCAGGTAGAGCAGGAAGAGGGTGACCACAACTTAGCGTAGATACAGTCGATGAATCGAACAATGTTAAGCATTGGGGGCATTCAGTTGCTCTCCCAAAATCGAAAGCACAACCAGTGATAGCCCTAGAGTTACCACTATCATTTACTGTATTACAGGCTCCATCAAACTCTTGTTGCGCAGAGTTTGCCTGTTGGTAAGGTCTTTTCTTGTTAAACCTAGGTCTACCTCGATTATCATTTCCCCTGTAATTATTTTGACTATCATTTCCCCTGTAATTATTTCGACTATCATTTCCCCTGTAATTGTTATCATATTGCCTATTGTAATCATCATTCCGGTTTGAATCCCGGTTTCTAAATTCACCATCGTCATAATCTTGACGTCGAGAATGATTACCTCGAAAATTTGAATAATTATTATTTGGATAGCCTTTGCGAAAGTGTCTCAAATTATTACCACTAAAATTACGAGAACTACCATCTTGTCTCCACTGCATAGACGAAGAACCATCATGTGTTGGATTATTCCGCTTCTGAGTGTAATTTTGATTACTTCCCCTATTCCAATTTTGTTGAGCACCCTGAAATTTTTTTTTGAAATTAGGGCCATATGGTGTTGCCGAAGCCACTGGCAACCCTTCTTTCACTTTAGAATTGCTAACTGTAGCATGGGGATGTGCTGTGGCATACTGACAACAGTATTCCTCCATTTCTTTTAAGTTTTTAGGCTTACGCTCATGAAGGAATGCAAGAAAAGAATCATTAACAGATGACAAAACCTTATCTCGCAATAATAAGTCCATTAGACCTTCATATGTTTTCTCAATCTGAGACAACTCAACCCATCGTGTAAATGTACGACGTATCTTTGTAACAAAATCAGAGAAATCTACTCCATTTTCTGGCAACATTGTCCTAAAACGAAGACGATAGTCTTCTTGTTTTAGTTGATATTTTTTTAGTAATGCTGCCCTGACAACATCATAATTAGTCCTCTCATGTTCGTCTATTGTCATAAGAGTAGTCACTGTGTCACCTGTAAAAAATGGCATCAGTTGTTCAACATATTTTTCCTTTTTTATGTTATGCGTATCGCACAAAAATTGGAATCTATCTAGATAATCTGCTACGTCATCCTTTAAAGGATTGAAATGAGGCAATTTAATCCTACTAACAAACTCCCTTGTCGTACTCGAAGTTGTTTGCTGAGCACCCGTACTCGCCAATTTCAATTTCTCTAACTCCAAAGTTGCGAGTTTTTTTCATCAAGTTCCATCTTCTGTTTTCTTTCCTCATGTTCCATTTTTCTGATTTCAGCCTCAGCTTTCCTCTCCTCTGCAGCAGCTTGAGCTTTCCTCTCCTCTGCAGCAGCTTCTTTGTCTAATCTCTTTTGTTCAGCTTCAAATCTCCTTTCCTCCACCTGCATCTGCAATTTCTTTTGTTCAGCAGCCATATCAGCTTCTCTGTCTAGCCTTTTTTGTTCCGCCGCAGCTTCTCTTTCTAATCTTTTCTCTTCAGCCTGAGCTTTTTTCTCTTCAGCCTGAGCTTTTTTCTCTTCTGCAGCTAATGCTTTGTCATACTGAGCAACAGCCCATTGTTCTAACTGTTGACCAGTTTTATCAAGGGCTCTCCCTTGTGTAATAAAGTAGTCCAATGTAGACATCTTGTCTAATGAGATCAGAAACCTGAAAAAAAAATTAAATAAATTACCTTATCCCACTTCAATGGGAGACAAGTCTGAAATGCTAGACTTGTATACTCACTTCACTTTATTTTACTGTCTTAGTCTTAGACAAAGACTTTGTATGTTCCTCTTGTTTATAATGTACCCAAAAAATCACTTGAGTACTTGTGGAAAAAAAAAATTCCCTTATATCCCACTCACTATGGGCACAAGTCTTTTTTATAAAGAACTTGAATATGTATTTCACCTTGTCTCAATCTTTGTAGATAACAAGTCTTTTATCAAAGAACTTGTATAAATATCTTATATAATAATATTTTATTAAGAAACTCTATATGAAGAGTCTACCTTATCAATATTATCAAAACATGACCAAGTATGTGTATGTAGACTGTGCATGACAGTAATGTAGTACAACCAAAAAAAAAATACAAAGACAAAAATACAAAACAATACAAATGGCAACACTGTTTTAACCAAAAATGTGTAGAGAAATACACAAGAAAGGAGAGACCTACAGAATACAAACAAAACAAATCGACAATCAAAACTGAAAAACAGACAAAATATTACAAAAACAACGTTAAGTACAATTACATCACAGCTAACATCAATAGCGACCAATTGTCACTAGCAAATTTCCAAATTAAGAAAATTTGCACCTATAGAACGCTTACAGTAAGCCTCGATCAAGTGGCATATTTACCGTAAGACCCACCAACCGAAAAACCCGCAGAAAAATACACCAAAAACAGTAGAAGTAACATAATATAGCAATCAATTTCAATGTGTTGCAGAACAAGTTCAGTCACAGCTGAAACTAAAATAAATTCCTTGCTCCTTGCGAACACAGAAACGAAATGTCAAACGCGCACTGAACGTCAAATCCACTGTAACATAAAGTGGTATTCACGAACCAAAGTTACTATGACCTTCTCAAATTAGGGCTTGCACATTGAATGTTTACTATTTCCACGTACTGTTTACAAACACTTGACCTCCAACAATGTAGCTTGAATGCTCTGACCTAGAAAAGTCTGTTGTTGAATGAAACGTGTAACAACCAGCAGTACTGTTTACAATAGGAACCCGCCTTCTATGCAGTTATGGTCCACGTAGCAAATGCCTAGTAGTTAACTTCAGTACATGTCTTGTTATGCTTTATGTAGCATTATAATATAAATGCTCGTACTGTTTATTTGGGTCAACCGTTGATGACCTATATCTGTCCTGTTGTAGCCAAAACTTGCAAGTGTAGAATTAGCGCTGTGTGTTACGGCTGTCCCGTGTGTAGCTTAGACCCACAGATCAGAAGTGTAATGTGTACTTGTCCTTCTTGTAACTTTCTCGACAAAACTGGAGACATCATACATGTAACAGCCAACCAGGAATGTAAATTTCTGGATCCATAAATGTCAACAATAATGTCAAATGCTCGCTCTGTTCTTTTTAAACCCACAGATCTGGTCCATCAGAAATGTAAGTTTCTAGGCCACATTGGCGACAAGAAATGTATCATAAGAGCCCACGTAACTGGTCCACCAGAAATGTAACTGTCTTTTTTTCTTTGTTGATGTGATCACTGGCCCAAGACAGTATACATGTTGTTAGATGTGTAGTGCGAGCGTATGATGAATTGAGTGTGGGTGCGAATGAAGGCGCGAATGTGTTTAGGCTCGTATAGATGTAGATCCTGCAACCCATACTCTCACATGCAGTAATCAAGGATGCTTTGACACTGCAGGCATGTTTCAAGACATTTATTGACGGGAACACACATAGTATCAACAGGAACAGTCAGTGTAACAAGGTCATGCTGACCTGACATCGATAGGTATACATTTGGCATTCAAAAAGGTAAACATCAGAATAGACGTGCATGGTCAATAGCAAAGTTCTTCAATAATGACAGTTCGTAGCGTCGCCCTTGGCGTCTCTGACTAAACGCGTCAGATGCCTTAGTTACTTTGACACACAGGTGCAACTTGGCACTCCCCGCCAATTGCACATATCAGGCTGTAGTATAACAGCCGAAAGCACAGGCCTCGTTCTGACGTCGGCCGTGTACTTCTGTTAAATAGGTTATCATCAACCCTGCAGTAATACTTATTGTAGATAGAAGTTCCGCCAATCTGCGGCTCCCACAATATATCTTCGTCACTGGCTTTCTGGACAATATAAGACTAACAGTCTTGGATGGCTACCTCGAGCACAAATATATAAGTTCTGAAATGGCGGATCAGTGAGCTGCTGTTCACCCTAGGTAATCCTTTACATGTTCTGCCACCGAAAAGCGTAATAATGCATAAAGGTCGGTATTACCTGGAAAATGAATCCTCAGAACTAAACAAGGAATTCTGTCGTCATCCCGACGCACAGAGATTCACTGGGGAAAACTGCCATAGCAGTTACTTCGAAGATTCTCCCCGAAAAACAATGGACTCTTGGTCCCTTCAGAAAAACAGGACCTCCCGGCTTCCCGGAAGTATATCTCACTCCCGCTTAAAAAACCTTCCCATAGGCCTACGCCGAACTGTCAACCTCTGACCCTAAAGGTCAAACACAATGAATGAATAAACAAGGGAAGACAACCCCTAATCAACCTGACATCGCAGGTAAAGACACAATTATTCTTATGATACAAACATAAGCAAATAACTTGACAGATGACTCCGTCGAAAATGACAGCAACACTAGGCCACATGATTTTTATCCTGGAAAGCATCAGCAATCTGTTACACCAATCGGATTACCTTGTCAACAGTCTGCTTGGTTAGGATGGAGAGCTTTCCCTTTCTGTAACCACCAGTAGAGACGTGCATTTATCATACGTTCTTCCATTTTCCCAATGCACGAAGTCAGGGAGATGGGCCGGTAGCTACTGACTTCGTTTGGTGGTTTATCTTTTTTGATAATTTGGATAATGTTAGCCGTTTTCCATCCTGTAGGTACAGTGCTACTTCTCCACGTCTTGTTTATGAATTTCAGGATCGTCAGCAAGCCTTTTTCCCCAAGTTTGACAATCATGTCGTTGGTAACCTGGTCTCGCCCTGGTGCTTTTTTTAGTTTGGTCTTTAGGAGACTGGATTGCAGTTCAGCTAGCGTAAATTCTTGATCAAAGATACTGTCCACAGCTTTGTGTGCTTTTAGCATTCGTTTTGTGTCTTGATGGCTTTATCTAGATTGGCACTTTTATATGTTTTTTGACTTCAGCAAAGAATCGATTTAGGGCTCGTGCTTTTTCTCTGTTGGAGGTAGCTGTGTTACTGTTTGGAAGTTTTATAGGGATTGGTTTCTCTTCTGGGATGTCCCTGCCATGTTGTCGATGAGCTTCCATGCTTTCTTCCCTTCTTTATTTAGGTCGAGGTTTTTGCATTTTTCTTTCCAGGTTTCCATTTTTGCTTTTCTGCTCGCTAGCTTAACCTGTGCAGTGAGTCTGTTGTATGTGGTTTTGTTTTCACGGCTAGGATTTTTCTGAGCGGTTTTCCGTGCCTTGCGTCTTAGTACTAGGTGTTCTAATTCCTCATTCCAGAAGATGCTGTATTTGATACGACTGCCTTTGGGGATTGCCTGTTTGGCTACCTGCAGTATGGCTGTAGAGATATGTTCGTTCAAGGTATTAATGTCTTGGTTCATGTCTACTTCAGTGAGGAGCTGGTCTGATATGAGTTTGTAGTGTTCCCAGTTTACTCGAGCATAGTTCCATTTCGGCTGTCTTTTTGTTTTAGTTTTAGTTTTTACCCTGTGAGATGGTGGTGAGGGTGGGTAGGTGGTCGCTTCCTATGTCCTCCAATACCCTCCATTTATACTGGTTGGTGAGTTCTGCAGACACTAGTGTTAAGTCTGGTCGGCTACTGGTTCCGCTTGCTTTATGGTAGAGGGTTGGTGGGGATCATTCGTTTTGGAGGACTATAAGGTTGGAAGTGTTACATAGCTCTTCTACTGCCTGGCCTGAGGTGTTGGTGTCCTGGTGTCCCCAGAGTGGGGAGTGTTCGTTGAAATCCCCTGCTATGATTGTTGTCTTGTATTCGATATCATTAATGTAGATTCCATTAGTTTCTCTGGGGGTTCTGTAGACATTAAAGATTTGGAAATGTCCGTCACTTCCCCAGACTGTCACTCGTTGTATGTCAGTTTTATCATCGGTTCGAAGACTTTCGACCTCTGCCTGTACATCATTTCTTACCAAGGTTAGGATTCCTCGACAACTATTATAGCAATGACATTTGTACATTGTGTAGCCTGGGAAATTGACGGATTTGTTCTTAAATACGGTTTTTTGAAAAAGTGCAATGTTAACTTTTTGATTCTTTAGTAGTTTCTTTAATTATAACGATTTAGTTCTTATTCCATCTACATTTAACTGTAAAATGTTAATATACTCATCGGTAGCATATTTTTCGCCAGGAGCAGCCGAGGGGCGACCTGCTTGGCGCGGAACTTTTGCGAGGCGACGTCCGAACTCGTATATCTTAGGTTGTATTAGTGTCATGGCATCATGAGTAGTGGGTATTGTGATGACTTTCTTTCATCCCGGTAGTTATCCTCTTTTTCCATGCGGGGTGTGCAAGGCATGGTGTGCACTGTACCATCATCGGTGGGGAAGTATTATTTTCCCTTGCTGTCCTGTTCGCCTGATGTTTGTCCTACCGCCCGGGGATAGACAGCCTCAATACCATGTTGCACCACCTCAGTTGGGTTCACCGTTGTGCAGTCCCCGCCACCAGATGACCGATGTTTTCTGGAAACATCCATAATTTGTAAGCTATTTAGTCAGCACTAGTGCTTCTAGTTGGTCAAAAGGATCGTCACGTCGTGCACCCTAGTGCCTTCACTATGAGATGCTGTGGATAGTTTGTAGCTGTGCTTGTCCAAGTTGGAGGCCAGTCACATGTAACAGCAGGGCTTTGCAAGGGAGCTCAACATAGTTTTACCAGTCGGTAGAGACTGTTACCGGGGGATGGCCGCCACTGTCTTTGTGGCTTATGGGAACCATATGTCAAGCTTAGAAGGTCAAGGTGGATCAGTGAGTTTGAGCCACTGGTTCAGCTCTCCAGTGCGACCGCTCTTGCCCAAAGGTGCTACCACTCATGGCCTCCGCAGATCCCCCTTCATAACCCTATCTATTGCTAGTAAGAAAGGAAATGGAGGCAGGAGGCATCCTTGTCTCACTCCCGTTCTTATCCTAAACGGTCTCCCAGACTTTGCCAAGTAGTTTGTATAATATCTCTGTAGAGGTATCAATATCTGTTCTGATGGCCTCTGCTGGAATGCCATCTAGACCAGTTGTTTTTCCATCTTTCAGAAGCTTTATGGCTTTCTTTATTTCTTCTCTACTTGGTCGTCCACAGCTGATTTGTAGCTCCTCTTCTGCTGGCTGGATGTCTGGGGGGTTTAGTTGGAGCTGGTCTATTGAGAAGTTCCTCAAAATGTTCTGTGCATCTCTCCATTTGTTCTTGTATATTACAAAGGAATTTTCCATTCTTATCTTTTATGAGGCCATTTGTTTGCTTATATCTCCTTGTTAGCTTCTTTGTGTTGTTATAGAGGTCCTTCATATTTCTTTTGGCTGCAGCTTCCTCTGCTTCCCTTGCCAACTCTTCAATATACTTCCTCTTGCCTGTTTTGATGTTTCTTCTTACTTTTTTGTTTGCTTCTATGTACACTTCATGAGCCTTGGCTTTGGAGCTTCTGGTTTTGCTTCTGTTTAAATCTGTTTCTTGTTTTTCCTGTCTTCTATCTTGCTAATGGTTTCTGTTGTTATCCATGCTTTGTGCCGATGTTCTCTTTTTCTCACTTCTTCTTCACAAGTCTCGTTCTATATATTTTTTACTTGTTGCCAGTGAACTTCCGTATCTGCTTCATCTACCAGCTGTTGGAGTACTTGGTATGTGTTGGATACTGTGATAGAAAACTTTTCTCTTATTTTCTGATTTCTTAGATATCCCTCATTGTACTGTTGTCTATAGCTATATACTGTTGTAAATTTCTTGAGTTTTAATTTTCTTTTAGCCAACAGAAGATGGTGGTCTGATACCACATCTGCTCCTCTACACACTTTTACATCATGCAATGATGATCTAAACCTCTTACTTATGCACATGTAATCAATCTGATTATCAGTTCTGTGGTATGGTGATATCCATGTTGCTTTATGTATTCTTTTATGTGGATTTATGCTTCCTCCTATAGCTAGTTGATTTAAAGCACAGAAGTTAGCCAATAGTTCCCCATTCTCTTTCATCATATCAAATCCATGCTTTCCCATGATTTCTTCAAAGCTGGTGTTGTCTGTACCTATTTTCGCGTTTAGGTCCCCCTATCAAAATTGTGATGTCCTTTCTGTTCTATTTGCCCAAGACATTTTGTAATCTGGTGGTGTAGTCTTCTTTCTTAGATTCTTCTGTATCATTTGTTGGTGCATAACACTGGATAATGTTTATATTTACTTTCCTTTTGGCTGATTAAAACCTTGCTGTTTTAATTTGCGGTCCCATGTCTTCCCATTATATGAATGCCTTCTGTGCTTCCCTAGACAGCATTAGAGCCACCCGTTAACTGTGGTGAGCTCTTTCCTCCTCATGTCTTGATGACAACACCATTTCTCCTGTGATCAGTCTCCTCCTCTCTATGCCTTTCCATCGTGCCTCGCAGAGACCCATGATATCAATCCTGTAATTTGTCATTTCTGCTGCTACTTTTGCAGTTTTCCCTTGTTCACGTAGAGTGCAAACATACCAATTTTGGAGATTTTCCTAGACGAAAAAAGGTTAGTCGGCAACCCAGAATCCTTTTGGCTTTCTCTGGGTTTCTTAATGCGCCTCCTTTCTAGAGGACCTTAGTCTGTCTTGTGCGGCTGTGTTGATTTCTATTCTGAATTTGACTTGTCGTTGTTTGTTGAAGTTTTTTTGTGGTTAAAAAGTTGTTTACGGGATAGGGTAACCAGCCCCATGCCCAACCCTCCTTAGTCGCTTTTTACGACTGCTTAGTAGGGTCAGTGTTACTGTTCTTTGCTCCCCTTTCGGGCCCCGGTAACTGTGACGTAGAATGGATATATTGATACAGTAATCTGACAGCATTTGCTTTCTCATTTAGTGTCTACCATTTGCTAAGCCAAACCAGCAATTTTCTGTTTGTATGACTCACCTTTGAATCCACGCCCTTTTTCTGGGAACATAACAAGAGAGTTGTGTACCAACGTTTTGCAACCTGCCAGTCTTAACAGGGGAGCGAATCTCGTTTGTTTACCTGAGTTTCTCACGCTAGCTGATTTGCCAATTATCGGTCATTAGACAGATGCGCGTTGAGATACCGGACTGTTTAAAGAGATACAGGGGCGATAATAATTTCCCGACTACCTTTGATGTTCGTACGTTTCAGGGGGAGGTAAATGATTGATCTGCGGAAAGGGGACGTAATCTAAGAGAGGCCCGTGCACGGCAGGGTCTTCTGATGTCGGTCAGCATCGCTGAGTAGAATGAACGAAAAACCTTTGATCCGGGAAACACAGTTTCCTGATTTCTATGCTATACAGAACGTGCGAATTATAACATGTTCTATTGAAAATAACACTCTGATCTGTATATATACCGCGCTCTCTCAAATTCAGTTATTAGAAGCGCTCATAAATTCTTGGATAATCTAAACACGACAGACTAGAACCATTCTTCGCTAAATATGTTAAATTGTCTCGTGTGGATTTCATTTCTGATTTGTGGTAATATAAATTGTGCTTAAGTGTTTAAAAGTTGTTAAGTTTACCATTTTAATTCTTTGTAATTCCTTACCGTTTAAAACTAGTGAAATAACATAACACGTAGATATTTTCTTGCCAGTTGTTCAGTAATATAATTTCCAACACCCCACTTCACACAAGACGATGCGGTCTAGCTGACTGAGATTATTACGAGTGACAAAATAGAATTCGCATTATATTTCGTTATGTGAAATTATAAAAGTGACTAGTGTTAATGTCATGCGACAAAACAACAGACGCCGAGTAATAGCTAGTAGTGACAGGCGATTTTTTTAAAGTGCGCGTATTGATAAATTAAAAATAATTTACTTTGTGCGCTGTTTATTTCTCTCGGGCAATAACGGGGGATTGTGCATACCCTTTTTCCCGACATGCCATAGCGGAAAACTTACGGGTGGATACGATAGTAGCAGTTTTTTTTCATAAATGTTCTTTTCTTCCTGATCAAAACCAGCGGCCAGCGGTCTTATTACTTACCAGTACCATTATTCATATTTTGGGTGTTCGATTTTTGGACTAGTTCGGTCCTCTTTCTTCATTCAGTAAAGGATTAGTGGTGTTTTCTTCGTGGCTACAAGAGTCCCAAGTTCCTTCGTGAACCGGTTGGGCCCAAGAGACCAATAAACATTAAGATTAAATCGTAACTGGACTGCACATTACCCAGAATTATCTATTCAATTTTTCCAGCCCACTGGGCATACGAAAGAATATATATTCCTAACGATTGACAGCCGTAGAGACAGAGTGATCTAGAAAACTACGCTGTTTCAAAATCAGCACTCACCGTAGAGCCAGCAGATAGGATTTACCATCATCATCAGTTTTACATATTGTAACATTTGTCTTAGCAACCAGATGCTTAGCAATACGGGGATTACTTTTCTCCTTTTGCAACTGTGAACGTCCAGAGCACGTCTTGCTTCAGTAACTATTCGCGGTGACATTTGTGTCATCCAGGTAAAAATAGAACCACCAAATTTGGCGTCCACCTTGTAATTATTATTCGATATATAGGCTGGACTGGGGCCATATTTGGACAACGCATCTGACAGTATAGGTTCAGGAACTATTGTATTTTTGCAAGGGATACCAATACCATGAGTGGATAAGCGAGATTGTTTGTTGCCACATTTGACAGAGTGAGAGATAGAGAAAGTGAATATTTTCATTTGTTACAATCATTGTACTAACTTCTTTTTTATTTCGCTAAACTGAGTACTTTACTGAGTAGTAATTTAGTGGGGAACTTGTTCTTTACAGTCTTTCTGTAACCTAGTGCTTATCTTTGACCTTTGGGTTATTAACTTCTTTTAGGATCCCTTTCTCAACAAGGGGAGGGCACTTATTCGGTTATTTTCATATATTTGTAAACATGATTTTATTAATTTCTCTATATGTTGTAAAACAGTTTAATGATAATAAACAACAAAAAGAACTTAAAGTTGTGTGTGTTGGTCAGACCCATTCCCAATTAACCATAGTTTTTTGTCACTTTTTGTGTGTCTGGTTGTCATAATTGCGTGTGTGTGTTTAGTTAAAACTTATCTTTCTAGAGATAAGGGGTTGAAAGAAAGATTCTTTTACACTAAAATATAGTCGTATAGATAGGCTGGACTAGAGAAACTATTCAGTCTAGAGACAGATCTTCTCCTTAACTATTCACTCGTGAAATCTATTTCTTACACCTTTATTCTCACATATTTACCACTATCACATCTGCTCAGTTGGGACCATAACTATCATCTAACCTATCTAAAAAATTTACGACAGTAACACATGAGTGGGGGAGTGAATGCCGCACTAAATAACATGCACTGGCACCAAGTACCTAAGAATGTCTGTACCACATATTTTTTGTTGCAAGTATCTTTGTACTTCTGTTATTGATGCCCAGAACTGTGCTGTAGATATTTTATGTATGTGTGACGTCACATAGTTTCGTCTAATTTTTTTTCTACGTTCATCTCGGTCTATACTCATTCGATCATTCCTTTTTTTCTCTTTGTCCGGTCATTATCTTTCTTTTACGCCTGCATCTAGCGATATTAGGTTATTCTCGGTAGGTCAAACATGGACACAACCCACACGTTATTAAACTTTACCGCACATGCTACTGTTAAAGACGGTGAACTAAAGATAACATGTATCTAATTGGCGGGCATGACTTGTAAAAATGAAACTTCCAAGGTAATCTTGACAGTAACAGTTTGGACTCCAGATATTTCGCGTAATGATTTTTGGCAAGTCTTTTAACAAGACTGTAGAATTAGGACAAAGAATCTCACAAAATGGTGTAAATGTAACATTTAAGTGACATAGCCTTATATGCTCTGGTCAATAATGTTCAGAATGAGGGGTAGGGGACACATTTAGTAAATAAAGATACTTTACATTGTGGTTGGTTTGCGATTAGATAATGACATACTAAATTTGTGATTGGTTTTCACCAAAGAGAACCTCAGTAGCTTACAATTTTGCGTGGGCTTAAGTTAACTATAAAACCTAGTGCGTTTTGAAAATTGTCCCACTGCATTTCTCACCTTCAACAGGAGACCACGGACAGCCAGAAGAGGAGTAGTATTACGTATTCTATTACACGACAGGTCAAAGTGACTAGTAGTTTCTTTAAAATTAACCAAATAAAAGTTTAAAACGTCGGTGATAATACTTCAAGTCCAAGGAGCCTTCCTCAAGTGACAATAGTTTTGAATATACATTAATCAGTAAACGTAACTTACTGATGAAGACTACTGCATCTTAAACAGTTGCAGTATATACTACGGCCTTTCTGTGCATCACAAGTCTAGATACAATCATCCAATATAGTGTGGTAAGTTGTAACATGTACATTTTATTATTTTAGATTTGCATTTTACATTCATGAAATACCCATTGATGTACAGTTGCATGTGGAGATGGCAACCTAAACTTATCAAATAACTTGTTACATAAACCACCACTGTAAGAGCTGGTGACTGCTTTGTGCGGGTTTCCTGACATGAAATCAACAATAGAAGTATCTCCATGCTCCACAGGGAGCAGACTACGGATAATAATGACACCAGAGTCGTTGTGAATATGTGTATCTACAAATTATGCATTTGTCGACTTTCGCTCTCCTGATGCTTAAGATAGGCATTATTCTATCACTTCGCTTTTTTATACTAGTTACCAGAATACGACGCTGGGTACTATCTATATCAGATGGGTCTAGAGGACACCCAAAGAGGGAAAGTGAGACACTTACTCTTGCCACGCAAGGACCGTGTTGCTACCATGCCACACGATACCAGAGGAGAGAAGGAACAGTTAAAACTTCACTGAGAATCAGCAGCGACTGTCGGCACAGTACAGGCGCAGCTTTCGGACTATATTTGTTAAACATTAATATTTTGCAAGGTAGATACACAACCCATAAAATTTAATCGACAAATAAATTTCATTCATTTAACCCTGTTGATCTAATATTTCATGAGTAAATATCTTTATATCTATATAAATACATAATCGGCGTTTATCAATGGATGGAGTGAAAAAAAATACATATATTTAGAGCTAACACTATAATTAATAAATTGCTGAGTTACCTTCAGCTGGAGGCTCATTAAGTTCGAGTCGATACATATATCTCTCACAGACGTAGACTTGGAAATATAACATTTATAACAGACTCAAATGATTAAGTACTTATAGTTGCCATTTTAAAAATCCCTGTGAGAATGGTTGACATAGAAGCACCATCCTGCAATTTATATCACTGCCTAAAGCAATCTTGAACGAAGGTTGTCATCTTTGTAAATTGACATTCCTTGTACTCGAATTGTGGATATTATGTCACCACGACTGCAGAGGAGACAACCCACGACAGTTTGGACTTGTGAACAACATTTACTGTAGTTATTTATATGTATACTTAATGTCTTGAGTGAGACCGTAAATGCACTTCACATCTCCAAATCTCAGACAGTAAGATGCATCACGAAATCTGTCACGTGACATCTATATTTAGCCTGAGAAGCAGCATTGCTCATCATAGTTGGCGTGTTATGCTTCTGTGCCAAATCATTTTGTGTTTCCTTGTTGACTTCTGAATGAAAAATGAATATTACAACTGTGCTTAAAACGTCAGAAAACAACTGTATTCCGAAAACAGCATAAATTGGTGCTATAAATCCCAGCATACATCTATTCAAGAAACAACAGCACACATTTTCTAGACAACAGTATGCAAACATTTGGACGCAACAAGCACTAGCATCACTGGATGAGTGGACTAAAACATGGCTCCTGAAGATAAATGAAGAGACAATAACGTACATACTAATTTCCTGCTCGACTAAGACAATCACCGAATGAGATCAAGGCAAAGAATGGCAGTTATGAAAAAAAACTTGCTAGAACAACTTAGGGTGCAGATGAGAGAGTGCTAAAGACGTTATTTACAGGGCGAATGAGACCAGTTCTAGAGTATGGCATAGCAGCATAGGCCACAACAGCTAAGTCAAACTTCGATAGAATCAGCAGACTCCAGAATCGAGTGATGATAATTTTAACGGGAGGCATGAAGACAACACCTATAAAAGAAATCAAAAAGATTACACGGCTCCAGTCAATGGAGGATAGAAGAGGCAGCAGGGCTCAGAAACAAGCTGACAACATTCAAGAGACTAACAGACCATACAATGTACCATAGAATGAATGCTCTTAGAAGGCAAAGACTCAAACGAAGCAACTTTGTAGAATCAATCGAATCACAGATGAGAGCAGCTTGCACAAATGTAATATCAACTATTAAACTGTCACAAAATGACTTTTGGGTCGTTCTCTTGTTGTTCTCTTATTCACTACGGCCGATCCTGTACATTTGTTGTATTGATTATTTACGTGTTTCAGTGACCGGCACCCTCTGTCTTTCTCCGCACTATAACCGATATTTTGTATTTTCCTTCTTACACCCCTCTCGAGATATTTTGTCTCGTCTGTTTACCTGATCATCGCTGCTGAAGATAGTAGACAGGTGATGCAATATTGAAAGGACAGACATATTCTCATGTACCCAACCTTGGCCGCTACCGACTAACACGAAAACCGCCAGCTTATTTGTCTAACAGCTGATAAAGCCAGGGTGCGTGACAGATAAGAGATTACTTGTCTGGGTGACACATTTTACACAGACAAGGATGATCTAATCGCTTCATGTCTGACTTGTTATGACAAGATTACTTTAGATAATATAAATTTGATACATCTGAAACACTGTTGCGCACAGATTCTTTTGTGTGGTAGTCTGTGACGCACAGATTAGTGTTGGTAGGCATACAAATGTAAAGTATAACTATTTGTCTGATGAAAAGTATTTTATTTAAGAATCAATGATTCTTAGTCTAAGGGACAGAACACTGATTGATCGATGTTATATTCGGTTATATGGGTTATCTGTTCTTGTGTCTCAATCTGGCGTATGAATACTAGATTTACGTCATTTTGCGTCTGGTATGGCCAGAAACAGATTGGTCTTGCTTAAAATGTTTATGGCCCGAATTTATATTTATTCCTTGCCTATCTAAGGTGATTCGGTCTTATATCTTTGTATCTTTGTATTTCTATGTCGGTCTATTTTTTGAGCTGAACTCTGGGGTCAAAGGCATTCCTGCGGATGCGTCGATTTGGGGGGTCGACAGAGAAGCTGCTGTCATCTCGTCGCTGCAAAGGGCTGGTTCGACTAGAATGTCTGAAGATTGATCTCTGTGATTTATTCTAGGAAGGAGATTGTTTCTCTGTATGACTGTAGTATCAGAGATTCTCCTAATGTTCATTATTAACGCCAAGGAATGGCGTGCGTTATTCGCTTGTGTGTGTTTTCCTAAAGCCAGGTAAAACCAAAACCTTTTTGCTGAACTTTTTTGCTAAGCCTAGATGGGAGACGTATTATCGTACATCTAGGATTGTTGACTACAGATGAAGATGACGTGTTATCTAGCAGCACTAGATTACTTGATGTAACCAGCCTTATTGATAGCAGAAATGTATAGAAGCCCAATGAGGACATTTATGTATGAATAACGAATTAATTCTGCTTCATAATGCTTCATCCTGGGTGAGCGAAGCTCACGGAGGAGAGCCATTTTTAGGATCCCGCCATTGTAAGCGGATCATCGTCGGAGAACAGAAAAGGTCCTATTATCTGATGATGGTACAGAGATCTATATATTATGAAAGCCCACTACTGTGGTTTAACATTGTTGCTATAAACATTTGATGAATTTACGGCTTGAAAAACTTAGCCAGGAGAAGGTTCTGACAGTGAACCATTGTTGATGATTATGTATCCACCTTAACTGACGCGATTAGTCAGTTGAAGCATGAGACGATAGACAACCAGAATATTGAGTGCTTGCCTACTATAGTTCCATTATATTTACATGCCACATAAATGTACATCTGATATTGTCACCCATTTTTCAAGTATACGATGATTTTTTGCCAACCTGTTCAAGTGACTTTAATTGTGATGTCGAAGTGTACGTCCATTATTAAATGTATGAAACGTCATCAGCAGTCTACCCTTTATTGACTTCTAACTATGATTGAGTGAGTGACTTGTCAACTCAACAGAACTGTACACACATTCGCGTCTTTTACATCTACGTTCTCACTCGATGTCAGCACTGTGTCGGGACGAGTTGACCATTCATTTATGTGTCCAGTATCACCTGATGAAAGCTGCAGTAACATTAAAAAACGTTTTATCAATGTGGTAGGCCAGATTTCTGGGTCTAACCTGCACAGTGGACATTGCCAGAAGTCAGCTACTGATACCAGATCGTTTCGTGGGACGCATACGACACACATAAACACCAGCATTACAAGTCTACAGTCGATGTCAGCTAATCAGCAGTTTCGTTATGTGACCTGACCTGTCTAGCAGAGGCAGTAACTAGGTCAGCGCTTGTTGACATTTGTATTAGAACAGACATCATTGTATAGCAGGGTATTAACTGTGTTAGCGAGAAGTGCTTATATTTCAACGGTGGATCGTCTGGTGTTCTGCTCAAAATTGAATTTTGTAATAGTTAAAGCCAGAATGAATTATTAGTAAATTATAATACTATTGTGTGATTACATCTGAGCCTTCCGTGCAACACATTACATTACATTATATGACATATATGTTTTTATGTTTTAGTGTTTACGTGTTATAGTGTTGTGTATATGTCTGTGGGCGATTGGATAAGGTGGCTAATATAAGATTTCCCACGTCATAGAGGGCATATATTAGTGTTCTGTAGGCGCACATTTTCTTAATTGAAAATTTGCTAGCGACAATTTGTTGCTATTTTTGTTAGCTGTGACGACGTGTTGTTTTTTCTTCGTTGTTTTTGTAATTTTTTTTCTGTTCTTTAGTTTTGTTTTGATTTGTTTGTATTTGTAGGTCTCATCTTTCCTGTCATTTAGTTCTATACAACTTTATATTTATACACTGTGGCGTCATTTGTGTTGTTTATTTCCTCGCGGTTATCATCACAGGTTCTGTGATTATTTTCTTCAGTTTTCCAATTTAACTTATTTGATTTCTGCGAATGTTTCCATGTTGTCTTTCTTCATTGTCCTTTGTTTATGTTGTTGGTTGACATATGCTATAAGGTATATTTGATCATACACTATATGACGTGCACTTGTGGGTGAATAAACTGGTAGTTCGTTTCTATTATTATTATTATTATTATTATTATTATTATTATTATTATACAAGTGAGTATACAAGACCTTATTAAAGGCTTGTCTCCCACAGAGATTGGGATAAAGGGAGCTGGTTATTCAAGTTTATTAAAACTTGCTCTCATTCACGGTGGAATAAATTTCATTGACTTTTTCAGGTAACTAGTCACATATTGTTAGACATTATGTCGACTTTGGATTACTTTATTGAGCTAGGGAAATCTCTAGGCAAGACTGGTGATAAGTTGGAAGAGTTCGCTACCAGTCAATATGACAAGGCACAAAAATTGGAAATTGAGAAACTGAAAGCTGCGACTGAACAAAAGAACTTGCAGATGCAGGTGGAGGAAAGGAGATTCCAGATGGAAGAAAAAAGATTACAGAGAGAATCTGAAAATAAAAGATTAGAAGCTGAGGCTGAAGAAAAAAGATTACAAAGAGAAGCCGAAGCCGAGGAGAAAAAGGCAAAAAGGGAACATGAGGAAAAACGTTTAGCATTTGAGTTAGAAAAATTGAAATTGACAAACATGGGTAATGTTAATCAGTCATCTGGTGGTAATGGTAAACCTTTCATTTATAAGATCAAGCTACCAGCATTTAATCCATCCAGTGACGATATAACAGTTTGGCTAGATAGATTTGAACGTTCTTGTCGAAATCATAATGTGGATAGATCACAATATGCTAATCAGTTATCAGAGATACTGAAAGGTGACACTCTGACTAGTTTAAGCTTGGTAGAAGAGGCTGACCAGGTGATAAAGTCTTCTTTTAGTCACCACATTGATAAATGCTATTTTTGTGTTATAGCTCGTCCAGTCACAATGTTCTTACAGCCGGTACTGGTGTAAATGGTCAACTCAAAAACCGGCACAGTGTTGGGCATACAGATCACCTTGTCCCACAACGTAATGAGGCCCCGACAAGGATGTAATGTTGACTATGAGTGTTAATGTGAGTGTCAATACGCGAATGCATGGATTGTTCTGAAGAGTTGACTAGAAGATCAAACACTCACTCAAACGTAGTTAGAAGTTAATGATGCAGACTACTGTGGTCGTTTCATACTGTTTAATTGGACGCACACACTTGGACAGGACGGGTATAGTTACAGGAAAACAAGTCGACATATATCATCATACTGTTTTTCAATGGTCTACAATCTTAAGTTGGCATTCATGTTGAAGAACATTACAATGGAACGTCCGTAGACAAGCACTTAGATGTCCACTGTTTATAAATATAATCATCAGGCCTTACTGACCGATCATGTCAGTTAATAAATAATGTTCAAGCATGACTCCTAGACAGAACCTCTTTTCTAGCGAAGATTCCTTTAGGTAAAGTTTAGCAAATATTTCTGAAGACAATGTTAACCCACCAGTATTGGGTTTTCTTTATAACTGTGATCTCTTAATCATCAAATGATAATAAGGGGCATCCCTGTTCTCTGATCGATGATCGACAAAAAACAGGATCCAAAATGGCTTCTGGTTCCAGTGAGCATTACTCACTATAAGCAAGAAATAAGTTCTTTTACCTGGGCATGGGAAAAACACTAGCAGAACACATACGCCCTCTCCTGGCGTTACAGAATAAACACTGGGGAACTCATAGACTTAATAATCATATCAGAAACTATCTTCTTCCCCATAATAGATCACAGTGATCAACAAACTTCGGACTGGTCTCCGAAATGGCATTCACTAGGCTCCATTATCACGGAGGACCCTCTTTCCTATTCGCATGCGCAGAAACTGCTTGACCCCATAGTTCAGTGCCGTAAATTTATTTTGAGAGAAAAAGAGTCTTGAAATAGTAGTCCGGTTTAGAGTGGAAAATGATGATGGAAAGCTCAGTGATAGAAAATGTAGAGATTTAATAGTTGCTTCACAGCGTGTTGGAGGAGAGTAAAGACAGACTTATTTACGACAATTCGTCTCTCTCAATCTTCTCTTCCACTCTCCTGGTCAAACAATTATTTGCCAGTTTTCCAGACACGCATCTGCGCGCACACCGATTTGGTGTTTTCAAACACACAGACGACGTAGATACAAACTATATTAAACGAATAGGGGAAAAGTTGGGCTTTGGGTACATCCAACACAGAACTAAATGAGTTTATGTGATTTTATTCACTTTAAACATCAATCACTAACAAATATCAGGTATTACATAAATTATCATAAGTACACAAATGCAAATAACAAGTTTGGGAGGGGTGAAGAAGATTGGTATCGACTAAGCCCTTCCCGCTTATTAGACAAAGATAAACCCAGTCCAGAGATAGATAATATCAGGAACATAGGTACGTTAACCTAACAGTAAAGTTAATTACTCTGAAAAGAGGTGTTACCAAATTAGGTATAGGTGGTAGACAAAAATTACTGTTATCCCAATGGTGTCTTCCCTTTACTAAGCAAAGAAAAAAAAGGGGGGGGGAATGAAACAGAGTTAACAAATTATCCCACTAAAGGAACAATGCCGGGTATACAGAAAACGTATTACCCGGTAGGCAAGTTAACAAATGGTTACACAAAAGAATTAATTTCCTGTCATTCATACACTCTGTGCGGATCCACACTCATATACACCACACACTTACCGAGTTGCAGCATCAGACAATCCCTTAGAATGATAAACACAATAATTAACTCTTGACGTATGACAACTGTCTAGTCCTTCTATGTCCCGCCCCAGATAATGCGAGGATTCACTGAGAGCAAATATTTCCGCTTATCGCCGGACTTGAAGTTCTAAGAGTTCTTGTGTTATATTATAAAGAAACGAGTCTATGGGATGGCACTGACGCGGTTCGACATAGGGGGGAAAAATGAGGTGATGGTATAATCCTTCACTGCGTGATGATAGCCACTGACCGGGAAAGTTTTTAATCCAGTGAGGAAAAACTAGGCTCGGTCACATTCAGGTGAATCGGTAATCTCTCACAATAGAGCAGTATATAAACTATCGCTACTGGCACTGTTCATCTTCCAGTTTATCTTACAGATTTAATTTGATGATAATAATCAAATGTTCTTGGGTTGGCTTTCTTTCATGTAATTATGATAGCTAGGCCGTACCGGACCACCACAAGATTTACTTTAAAAAAATGTCTCATCAAACTGTCTGGAAGTTTAAGAACCGAGTATGGAAACTCTGAAAGATTTCGTTATTGCTGGGATTGCAAAAGGTGATCAATCTAGAGAAAAAGATAGAAAACCCATAACAACATAATCATAATTTAAAAATCAAATAATCTTCTAAGCGCGCAATAAATTTCCCGTTAAGCCTATAATACACTCAAGTATTTAATTATGTATTTAATAAACACTGCGCGAATTCTAGTGGTTAAAACACACATCTATAAAACTAGGACTTAACTGAATTTATTAATTATAAATTCCTTCGCGACTTTAAAAGTTAATTTACGCATCTATTATCTTTTGAAATAATATAATAGATAGATCATTATATTTAAAACTGGAACTCTTGAGATGGTTTAATTTAATAGATTTAACTCTTTAAGTCCCAATCAACTTTATAAAGGCTCATGGGTTAGACGCGCTTGGCCCAATCGACTTTAAAAAGCCTTTAGTATATGTGCCTCTGTTTGAGACTGTTTCTAATTATAACTACCCACAAACCACCCAAAACGTCATTTCCGACTGCAAGTACATTCTTTTAAATACCACACGTGTTTAAGAGTGAATGTGTTTCTGTTTTGAGATATTTATTTTAGATTTTTAAAGCGATTTTTTTAAGCGCATATCCTCCATTTTACCTTGAATAACTAATCATTTTTTTAAGCGCATATCGTCCATTTTACCTTGAATAACTAATCATTTTTCAATGAAAGCTTTTATACTTGTAGCACAAGAGTAAAGTACATCCAATTACCTTCAGTTTCATATACAACAACAAAGTTATTTATGCATATGAACATTTTAAAAAAATTATTTCCAAACAACAATAAAAACGCACTGGGGTGGCCATTTTTGCTTGGGCCAAACCCACTTTTTTGCTTGGGACTGAAAGAGTTAAATTAACACAAAATCCATTGAAATAGAATGACTGAACTAGACCACTGATCACTTTACACAATATATATTACCGCTTTGCACAGAATAGAAATCACTGCAAATATATATATAAAATCCAGGGGAAAATCTATAACAAGATTTCAATAAAGCTAGTGCTTCTGTAAAGGTCTGGCCAGCGAGTGATAAAATGTCTATTCTTCATGGTCTATTTATCTAAAATGGAGGTACGTTGAGTGGGACATGATAAACTTGACAGCTTATTTGATCTCATGAACTTTTGGGGATCTGACCGCCAAATCAAGGGAAGAAGCCGCCCCCTGGTCTTCGTATCTCTCGCTGCTGCCCGTTTCGGCTTTCCCCCGTTCGCTCGGTTCTGCGATTGACACCGAGACGCGAAAATAGCGGCAAGCAACTGCGTCTCGTATCAGGGACCACTACTGTCTTTGATAACGCCGATAGTCTCCCCTGAAATCCCTCAGTCTGTCTCTTTGATCGTGATCGCTGTATCTGTTTGATTCTGGCGACGCCCCCCCCCCCCGGGCCAAGTTAATTAAAATAACTGCCTATGATTGTTCAAGAGATGTTAGTGGGCGTGATTTAATCTCTCCTTAAATCAATGCGATGACCAGAATGAACGATAGGTAAACTTTCCGCATATCAATCAGCAAACGTGTTTTGCCCTCTGTGTGGAACAGTTGCATAGCTAATGAATCCACGTGAAAGAAGTCCCGTTTTACAAGAATTACAACAAAGTTCAGGGTCAGCCGAGTTCGTCCATCACATTCAGTACAAGGAAAAATAGTCCCACTTAGACATACAAAGATATCACGATATAAGACCGAATCGTCTGAAATAGACACGGAGTAAACATAGACTCGGACCATAAACATTCCTGCATAAACCTAAGCAAGAACAATCTGTTTCTGGCCCAACAAGGAACAGAGCAACAAAATCTAGATTCATACGCCAAATTCGATATCCAGGGGAGATAATCCATATAACAAAAGTATCAATCAATCATGGGTGATATATCTTTGACCAGGAAAGCATCCTGATTCTAAAAACAAATACTTTCCCTCAGACAAATAAATATTATAATAACTACATACATTGCCACCAGTAATCTGTTGGTAACAACAGATTAATTATGATGTTATCAGAGCAGCCTTATTAAAAAAATATCAATTGACAGAGGAAGGGTACCGTCTTTTGTTTAAGAGAATGGTACCTGAAACAGGGGTAGAATTTTCAGAATTCTTTGCAAGGACACGTCTTACATTTAATCGTTGGATTGAACTGTCCAAAACAGAAAAGACATATGAAGCCCTTATGGACTTGTTGCTCAGAGACAAGATTATGTCAAGTGTAAATAAACCATTCCTTGAATTCCTACATGAGCGTAAACCCAAGACACTAAAAGAAATGGAACAATATTGTACCCAATACGTCACTGCATATCCGGACGTAGTTATTAGCAATGCTAAGGTTAAGGAAAGTATGCCAGTTGCTTCAGCAACACCATACAACCCTAATTACTCACACAAATTTCAAGGACGACAAAACAGGTTTGATAAGAAGAGTAACTCGAATAATTATCAAAATCAAGGTAATCAATCATTTCAAGGTTCTTCTTCGAAGAACTGGAGACGAGCTGACAGCCCTCGATACAGGGGTTACCACAATTATATGAATTTCCGCAGAGGAAGTCATTATAGGAACTATCCGAGTCATCCGTCATGGAGACAACAAGACCATAATTACAGAGATACTCATTATAATGAACATAATGATTGTAACCATGAGAACTATGACTCAAACCCAAATAGGGGTTACAATAGAGGAAACAATAATAATTGGAGAGGCAATAATAATCGAGGTAGATCTCAATAATAATAATAATAAATTCTTTAAGCACCAAACACGGCGCATAAGGCAGAAACCAGTGCTCTCCAGGTTGTTCGTTGTGACGCCACTCCTCTTAGCTCTTGCACATTATTTAGGCCCAAAGTTCTTCCTTCTCTTATTATTGTTCTTCTGAGTGTTTCTTTTGGTCTTCCTTTTTTCCTCTTACCCTCAGGAACCCAAGCGAGCGCCTGTAGTGGTATTCTGTTGTTTTGCATTCGTAGGACATGACCGATATATGACCATCGTCTTTTCCTTATATAGTCGGAGACATATTTCTGCCTAGAGTCTTCTCTTATTTGTCGATTAGTCTTGAATTCTTTCCAACTGATGTTTATGAGTTTTCTAAGACATTTGTTCTCGAATGTATTCAGCTTGTTCTCCAATGATTTTGTTATTTTCCAACTCTCACAGCCGTATGTTAACACTGAGATAACATTTGAATTAAACAGACGAAGCTTGGTATGTATATTCAATGATCGTAATTTCCAAATGTTAGATAATCTATTGAAGGCGCTAGCTGCCAAAGCAATTCTAGTATGGATTTCTCTTGTTGTGTCACCATCCTGAGTCATTTTACTGCCTAAATAATTGAAACTTTCAACTTTCTGTAGTTTTTCCCCGTTCAAGATGATATCAAAGGTCTCGTTAGAAAAGTTCATAGCTTTAGTTTTAGAGGCATTTATTTGGAGACCTATTTTAACCGAGAGATGACACAAATTATTTATTGCTTCTTGGGATTGTCTTGGTGTTGAACTTAAGAATGCTACATCATCTGCGAAATCCAGGTCCCCCAGGAATTTTCCATTTGTCCATTTTATACCCAATTGTTCATTGTGGGTATAGTTTCTCATAACCCAATCAATAGCTATTCCAAAAAGTAGTGGTGACATAATACAGCCTTGTTTCACCCCTGTTTCTACTGTAAACCATTCTGTATTCCCTTTATTTGTTCTAACACAACATCTTGCATTGTCATATGGCGCTTTGATTATATTCACATATTTTGTTGGAAAACCATAGATTGTAAGTATCTTCCACAATGATGGGCGGTGTAGACTATCAAAGGCTTTTTGAAAATCGACGAAGGTGATAATAAGTGGCGATTGCCTTTCCACTGATTCTTCTATAATTGTTCTTAGTGTGAATATTTGATCAATACATGATCGTTTCGGCCTGAAACCCGCTTGTTCTTCTCTGATCTTTTCGTCAGCATGCAATTTAAGTCTTTCTAACATCATGCAACATAATAATTTTCCAGGTACTGATAATAGAGATATACCACGCCAGTTATTACAGTCTGATAGATCACCTTTCTTCGGTAACTTTACAATAATACTATCTTTCCATTGTTGTGGTGGTTGTTCTTCTCTCCATACTTCATTTATAATATCTAAAATTCTCAAGAGGTTGTTGTCATTAACTGCTTTAATCATTTCCCCTGAAATTTCGTCAACTCCAGCAGCTTTAAAATTTTTTAATCTTTTAACGGCTTGTTTGATCTCGTCCAGCGTGAATTCATCGCAAGTTATTGGCAAGGTGGTTGTGGGTGTTTCATTATTAAAATCAGGTGTTACTGTTGGTGGTGGTCTGTTTAGCACCTCCATGAAGTGCTCAGCCCATCTCTTCATTTGTTCTTTTTCTGTTGGTATTGAATTCCCTAATTTACCTTTAACAGGTGTTTCCATAGCAGTAGGCTGGTGACATAGTTGTTTTGTAATTTGATAAAGGCACCTACTATTACCAGTTCTTGCAGCATTTTCAGCTTCTACGGCCAGTTCATTGATGAAATGTCTTTTATCTCTTCGAGTTTTTGTCTTCACTTCTTTATTTAACAAGTTATAAGTTAGTTTGCAAGATTCAACTGCATTATGTGTACCTGCCGCTACTAGTTTAAGTTTTGCTGTTTTCCTTTCTTGTATTTTATCCCAAGTATCTTCTCTCATCCATTTTTTCTTTTTATGTACTAGGTATCCGGTGGTCGCTACTGTTGCTTCTGTCATTGCTGTTCTCAGTTGTTCCCATTTAATATCATATGTCTTGGTGGTGATATCGTTGTCAATTTTGCCTAAAGCATCGAAATAGTTGTTCATTTTGACATTATATTCCTCCTTTATATCATTTGATTGCAGTCTGTGTACATCTATTCTTCTATTTTTATTCTGTTGGTATAACTTCTTCAGTTTAATTCTCAGTTTAGCTATGCAGAGGTTATGATCGCTTCCGATCTCTGCACCTCTGTATGCTCTGACGTCTTGAACTGAAGAGCGAAATTTAGCGCTTATGCAGAAGTGATCTATCTGGTTCTTAGTTCTGTCATTAGGTGAATTCCATGTTATCTTGTGGATATTCTTATGTGGAAAGATGGTGTCTGCCACAACGAGGTTTGATATTTCACAAAGTTCTAGAATTCTTTCGCCATTTTGATTCATACAGCCTATGCCATGAGTACCGAGATATCTTTGTACTCCATCGTTGTTGTCACCTACTTTGGCGTTAAAATCACCCATGACTGCTATTATGTCATGCTTGGGTATTGTGTTGATGGTACTTAGAAGTGCTTCATAGAAGTCATCTTTTGTGGTATCAAGAGCGTCGTTAGTTGGTGCATAACATTGTACAATTGAGAGCTTGAAAAATCGTGTCTGAAATCTAGCTAATATTAGCCTCTCATTGCTAGGTACCCAGCTGATAAGCGATGCTGCTGCTTTCTGTGTCATTAGGATGGCTACTCCCTCTGTGTGACGATTATCATTACTACCAGAGTATATAATTTGCTTTTTTTCTTCTGAAATATATTTTATGCCCTTCGCCGTCCATCTACACTCGCTGACACTCAATAAGTCCAACTTATAATTAAATATTTCTTTAATTACTTCTTCCAATTTTCCGTCTTGATACATAGTTCTTACATTCCAGTATCCAATTTTAAAAATCTCCTTAGCCCCCAAGATATTAGAGTGAGTCATGTTTACTGTCGAGCCTGGTTTTGTTTCGGTAACAATAGCTTGTTTTACGATAGTGAATTGTTAACTCACTGATCAACCCTCCGATCCAACCGACCAATTCGAGGGTTTCGAGGTCAGTTATAGGAAAATATCTACATCACTAGATACTCTGGTGTATCTTTTATTCTATAATTTAACATAACATGGTACTATCCATCGAAATATACACATTCCTGATGTTTTTCTTTCGGCGTCTAAGGTGAGAAACGAATTTCACCTCCATCTTGGAAGGGTAGATAACTCTAATACAGAGGACATAAATCATATTATCAGGCAAACTCTGCGCAGCAAGAGTCCCATGAAGCCTGTAATCAGACTAATGATAATAAAAACTCTAATAATATGGCATGTTCTGCTTTTGATTTTGGGAGAGCATCTCAATGCTCCCAATGCAAGACATTATTCGAACCAACTACAGTGTCTACTTTAAGTTGTGGTCACCCTCTCCCTGCTCTTCCTGCGTCAGTCGCGCATGATGGAAGAGGATCTCTTGTCTTACATAAAGGTCTAGTAAATGATAGCCCAGTCTCAATTCTTTTTTATTCTGGATGCCCACTATTGGTGTTAGGCAGTCACTCGTAGATCCTTCCCGTGCCACAGGCAAAGTAGTCAAATGTGTAACATTTGGCGGCACCTTAGAGAAGTACTCTACAGTTATCATCAATATTGCTACTCCTTTCTTTACGGGAGATGTGCACGCATGTCTTCTGCCGAATCCAATCGCTGATCTCATCATTGGTCGTATTCACGAAGTCAAAGAATGCACTCCGCAACAAATTGCTGCTTGAGAAGATCAAAATATGCAAACTGCTATTGCAGTAGTCACAAGAGCGCAAGCTCTCAATATGCCTCAAACTTCATCTACTGAAGTTGCTGAAGTGCATAACCAAGATGATCCCTTGGTAATTTCTCGTGACTCATTATAAAACAGCAAGAAGATGATCCCACTCTAAAGAAATTCTTCACTCTTGCAACAAAAGGTGATCCAAATAAAGATACAAATCGAAAATCTTGGATTACAATTAAAAGTGGCGTACTTGTGCGTATGGTCCAAGACTCTACTACGTCAATGTATTCTCAGATTCTTGTTCCCAAGAATTTGAGAGTTAAAGTTTTGCGGCACGCTCATGACTCTCAGTGTGCTGGACATATGGGTTTTTCCCGTACTAAGTCAAGAGTTCTTGCGGCTTTCTTTTGGCCTTTCGTAAACAAAGACATACGGATTTATTGCCGATCTTGTAAGGTATGTCAAGAAGTCAAATCCAAAGGTCCACGCCATGCTGCAACTATTCAGGCTGCAGATATTCCTATTCGGCCGTTTCAGAAAATGGCAATAGACATTATTGGTCCGTTTAAGATCAAATCTGCCAGAGGACATCAGTTTATCTTAACGTGTGTTGACATGTGCACACGTTGGCCAGAGGCTATACCTCTGAAGAGCATTTCCACTGCCGATATTGCAGACGCTCTTTGGCTTATATTTTCTCGTCTGGGATTCCCCGGAGAAATATTATCGGATCATGGCACCCAATTGATATCGGATACCATGTCTCAAGTGATGTCTACTCTGAAGATAGATAGATCATTGAGTAGTATCTATCATCCTATGTCTAATGGGATGGTAGAACGTCTAAACAGAACACTCAAAAACTTACTAGGGAAGATAACTGAGGATCATCCTCAAGATTGGGATAGGGTTTTGCCCGCGGCCCTCTTTGCGTATAGAGAGGTCCCCAATGAACATACAGGATTTTCTCCCTTTGAACATGTCTTCGGCGCGCGACCGCGCGGCCCTATGTCTTTGCTTCATGATCTTATAACCGCTGATAATATTGATGATGACACAAAATCTTCTTACGAATATGTCATCGCGCTTAGACACAAGATTATCGAAGCATGCAGAATTGCAACTTCTTCTTCTGAATTTGCCAAACAGAAGGCAAGGCAATTTGCCAATAAGAAAAGAACCTTACGACAACTTTGTCCTGGGGACAAAGCATATGTTCTGCTACCTTGTAGGGAAAACAGACTTCTTATCTCATGGAAAGGTCCGTTCGATATAATCTCGAAATTTTCTGATGTTGACTATATTGTCGATATTGATGGGAAGCATAAAACCTTCCACATCAATATGCTTACGGAATTCCATGAACGTCCTGAGTATTTGCTGCCTATTTTGCAGGCAACGGACGATTCCCCAGTACCACATGGTCATTTCTCATCCTTGTCAGTAATACAGGATGAAGAAACAAGTTTCTCGGATGTAAATCTCCCTCTTCCAGTAATTCCACTTCATTCTAGTGAATCATGGAAAAACGTTACTGTTTCTCCTAATTTATCTCTAGAGGAACAGCGACAAGTTTCTTCTATGTTACAAACATTTCAGGATGTCCTTACTGACATTCCTGGACACACCAATGTCATTAAACATGACATTATTCTAACTGACCATAATCCTATTAGGGTCAGACCATATACTTTACCTATACATTTTCAAACACAGGTCGAGAAAGAGTTGGATGAGATGATAGAATTAAAAATAGTCGAACCATCCAGTTCTGCGTATTCTTCGCCGATGGTTATTGTTCGGAAAAAAGACAATAACATACGTCTTTGCGTTGATTATCGCAAATTGAATCAAGTTACGAAGTTCGATGCTGAACCTATGCCTTTACTAGAAGAGCTACTTACTAGGCTTTCTAAATCTCATTTCTTCACTAAACTTGATTTGTCAAAAGGATATTGGCAAGTCCCATTAAGTGAACGAGCCAAACCTCTTACTGCTTTTTCTACACCTAGGGGTTTGTTTCAATGGAATTTCATGCCTTTCGGCCTTATGAACTCCCCGGCTACATTCGTACGCATGATGCGTCGAATCCTATCTCATTGTTCAGATGTCATTGCGTACTTAGACGACATCTGTCTTTTCAGTGATACTTGGGAAGATCACTATTTAGGGTTATATGAATTACTGTCTACCTTACGCGAGCAAAAGTTGACAGCGAAACCCTCTAAAGCATGTATTGGTTTTAGCGAAATTTCTTTCCTAGGTCACCGTGTCGGTCATGGTTTCCTAAAGACAGAGGACCATAATACAAGTAAAATACTCAACATCTCTATTCCTAAGACTAAAAAGCAAGTGAGAAGTCTATTAGGTCTTATACAATTTTATGGACGATTCATTCAGAATCTATCCTCTATCATGGCACCGCTTTTTTCGTTACTAAAGAAAGGGTCTCCCAATATGGTCCACTGGTCTTAGGAATGCCAATCCTCTTTGGATAAGTTTAAAAATTTGTTTTCAACTCCGCCTATTTTAGTGTTACCTACTACAGATAAGACATTTGTTCTTCGTAGTGACGCTTCATCCACTGGGATTGGAGCGGCACTAATGCAAGAGTACTCTGAAACTCTGCATACTGTAATGTATATCTCACGAAAACTTAATGCGGCAGAGAGGAATTACTCGGTTTTAGACCGTGAACTTTTGGCGATGGTTTGGTCAATTCTCAAACTTCACAGATTCCTTCTTGGCGCGCATTTCATAGTGGAAACTGACCAGAAAGCTCTTACGGCTATTCAAAGTAAAAACTTGAAGAGCTCGAGATCAACTCGATACGCCATTGCTCTTCAACCTTTTCATTTCTCGGTGCGAGCTATCCGTGGTTCAGAAAATGTGATGGCAGACATTCTGTCTGGATGATCACATGATTCCACCTAACTGTTAAATCTTGGACTTCTTTATGTGTCTAACGTTACAACAGTTCTTTTTTCTATATCAAAATAGGTACACATTTGTAATATATGATATAGTGATTGTATCAACACTTAGCGGTTCACTAATTTTTATTCACCGCTAGTCCTTTGATGATTTTTCTTTTGTCAATCATGAACTTATAGTACTTAATATGAAATTGTGATTGAAATTATTGTATACATTGTGTCATTGCCAGTATTGTAGTATGCGTTGGTGACACCTCCCTGGAAATATTTATACTTAGAGAGATACTGTCTCTGAGATGGTGAGATATATTCTCGCCTGTCGATCTATATTTCGACTTTGCCTTAATTGGGCGTTATAAATTCCTGATATTTCTCATCTGCGCATTATTTGTGCGTTGTGAGCCTATTGTATGTTGCTCTCAGATGGAGAAAAAAAAATGTTTATGACCCGAATTTATATTTATTCCTTGACTATCTAAGGTGATTCGGTCTTATATCTTTGTATCTTTGTATTTCTATGTCGGTCTATTTTTTGAGCTGAACTCTGAGGTCAAAGGCATTTCTGCGGATGCGTCGATTTGGGGGGTCGACAGAGAAGCTGCTGTCATGTCGTCGCTGCTATGGGCTGGTTCGACTAGAATGTCTGAAGATTGATCTCTGTGATTTATTCTATTAAGGAGATTGTTTCTCTGTATGACTGTAGTATCAGAGATTCTCCTAATGTTCATTATTAACGCCAAGGAATGGCGTGCGTTATTCGCTTGTGTGTTTTTTCCTAAAGCCAGGTAAAACCAAAACCTTTTTGCTGAACTTTTTTGCTAAGCCTAGATGGGAGACGTATTATCGTACATCTAGGATTGTTGACTACAGATGAAGATGACGTGTTATCTAGCAGCACTCGATTACTTGATGTAACTAGCCTTATTGATAGCAGAAATGTATAGAAGCCCAATTCGGACATTTATGTATGAATAACGAATTAATTCTGCTTCATAATGCTTCATCCTTGGTGAGCGAAGCTCACGGAGGAGAGCCATTTTTAGGATCCCGCCATTGTAAGCGGATCATCGTCGGAGAACAGAAAAGGTCCTATTATCTGATGATGGTACAGAGATCTATATATTATGAAAGCCCACTACTGTGGTTTAACATTGTTGCTATAAACATTTGATGAATTTACGGCTTGAGAAACTTAGCCAGGAGAAGGTTCTGACAGTGAACCATTGTTGATGATTATGTATCCACCTTAACTGACGCGATTAGTCAGTTGAAGCATGAGACGATAGACAACCAGAATATTGAGTGCTTGCCTACTGTCGTTCCATTATATTTACATGCCACATAAATGTACATCTGATATTGTCACCCATTTTTCAAGTATACGATGATTTTTTGCCAACCTGTTCAAGTGACTTTAATCGTGATGTCGAAGTGTACGTCCATTATTAAATGTATGAAACGTCATCAGCAGTCTACCCTTTATTGACTTCTAACTATGATTGAGTGAGTGTCTTTTCAACTCAACAGAACTGTACACACATTCGCGTCTTTTACATCTACGTTCTCACTCGATGTCAGCACTGTGTCGGGACGAGTTGACCATTCATTTATGTGTCCATTATAACCTGATGAAAGCTGCAGTAACATTAAAAAACGCTTTATCAAACACATTGTCGTATGAGTTTACAGATGTGTTGGTGAGTTCGCCTGCCATGTAATAGGATGTTTTATTACCATATATGGGAGACGTGACCTTTGCATTACGCGCAACATTATTCCAGGTCGGAATATTTTGAAATTACCTCACCTAACATTTTTCTTTGAAATGAATGGAGCCATGAGCAGCTGCATAACAAGCAGATGCGGGGGTAGGACAGGCATATAACCTGACACGTTTCAGTGTTATTTCACTGTGAGAATCGCTTGCCAAAGACACCAGACTTACCAGTAGTTAGAATCGGGATTCCTTCTTATCAGACCGGACACCTTTTATTGCAGCATTCATTAGGACTTACAAAACAGCCCATGAAACTATCAATTTAATGAGGAAAGCCACAGTCTGAGAAAACTGAACACACGGAATCATAGAGGGGATTATCTTATAAAAGTAACGACCCCCAAAAACACGTGTAACAGACCTAATCATGTGCCTTAACTTCATTTATCTGAGCAAAAACGTTTGTGAGCCACCATTGGCGTAAGTTATCATTTTACTTTCTATATTTTTCATTACTAACATGTAAACTGATGTGTCTCGTATATACTAACATGTGTCACAGAGTGTTTTGAGGGTGTTATGCATGTGTGGGTGTTCCCATGCTCCAGCGGGAGTTTATTAGTCATTTGAGTTGTTGTGAGTTGGGAATGCTTGCCTTGTAATAATTTAGCTACAAGCAATGTTGTGAGCAGAGATCAAGACAAGCTGCTAGCTAGAGTCATGCGTGAATGGAGCTCAGTGGAGTGTGGAAGGTTTTCACGTGTTTGGTGAATACGAATGAAAGGTGTCAGTGAGAGAGAAATGTGTGTTGAGTCAGTAGTGTGTTGGGTCAGTAGAGAGTTGAGTCAGTAGAGAATAGACAGTAGACAGAAGACTGCGAAGAGCGTAGAGAACAGAAGGGTGGATGTCTATAGTTGTGCGCGAGTAGCGGGCCAGAGTTGTGCAGTAGATTTATGTAGTAGCCTATTTTGTGGCTGTAGTTATTCCGAGGATCGTAGAATTCTCGGGATTTGTTATGTCTGCAATATTTGTAATGGCCCTGCGCCCATTGTGACTTATTGTTAATATAATATATTGGTGAAGATTGATATGGTTGTTGGAGTGTGGCCGTATAACCTACCACCACCAGCATTTATTCATGCTATAGCCCAGGTATTAACATAAAATGTAAAAATTACCATTTTGTTGAAATCGACAAATGGATTTTAAACTTAAATAAAAATTAATTAACGAAGCATTGAGAGAAGGGGAAATGGAACGTATATTTCATTAGGTCAGCGTTAGTAAGAATGCACGCTATCTACCCGGCAGTTGTTATGGTAATAATAGAAATGCAGGTTAAAAGTAGCAACGCCGCGTGATGTTAATCCAATGAGAATGTGATTAGCCCAAGCTGACCTAAGCCTTTGCCAGCAAGAATAATTAGTTAGTCAAGAAGTATTGTGCTTAGGGGAAAGACGTACAATGTCTAACTATCCCACAGTTGAGGAATTCAACTAAATGATGTTAATAATTTATTTATGTGTAGCTGTGCACTACAACGTGTTTGATTCAGTTTTTTTCAATGAACAGTAAGTACTACGCTCGCCTCTCGTTTTCAACTTTTCAGCATGTGTATTGAAAATGATGAAACCCTTTTAAAACTGGAGAGATAGAATAAAAATGGAGGATATGAACGAGAAAATGATTCTGGAGGCTATCGAAACAAAACTGCTGAAGGAAAACAATTGTATAAATATAACCGTCTAGGATATAAGGAAAGATTGTATTATTGGATAACAATGTTAACACACATCTTGGATTTTGTATGCATATTTCGAAGAGGAGATTGGGCTATACAAATGTTTGATATGTGGTACCTAAGGACATATTTTCTGTACAAATTCATTGTCATTTGTTTGACCAACTTGATGTAAATAAAACTGCATCTTAATGGAAACAGGCCGTTGGAAATGTATTTACCTTTGGATAATGTAGATGTATACGTCAGTGTTCATATTATCACGACTACACTTTGCTCAAAACACCTTAACATCAGCAGTAGAAGGAAAATGGAACGATACCTGAACCCACAGACAGAGTTGAGAAAATTAAGACCTCTAGCGAGCTTTAAGCCAGTTTAGCCAACTCTCACGTAGATAGGGAAAAAATAACTATCACCCTATAATAAGGCACCCTTACCCGGCTATATATATCTCAAATTAGTATCGTGCCCAGTCCCACAAGGAATCACACTGGTTGGGACGGCTACATGTAACTCAAATTGGTGCCTTTGGACCAGTCCTTCCCTTACCCGGCTACAAGAGTTAGTGCGTTACTCCTTAGACAGTGAGCTAGGACAAGCGGTGTATAAGTGTTGTCTAACCTTCTACATCCACCCACCTACACCCTACTCGTCCCACCATGTGAATATTAATATGTGAAAATTGCTAGTTGATGTCCACGTCATTTGAGGCTGGCAACCTCAGCATATAGAAAGATTATTTCATGACCCACCACTGCACGGGCTTGTGACTGCTTTATCGCTAGTTTCTGAGAGAGAACTAAAAGCATTAGGTGGTCCCAAGTTTCAAATGGAGCAAGGAGGAAAAAAATGAAAATGATGTACATTCTAAGCATAATAGTTACATTTTCAAACTAGTGTAAATGTCTGTGTAAAAATATTCTCTTTAAAATTAATGAAAGTTTCAATCAGTGTAAATGTAAATGTAAAAATATTCTATCTGTACTATTAAGCTTTTCATTTAAATGTAAACTAAAGATAAATCTATTCAATTTAAATGTAAAGAACGTTTTATCTCTCAAGTTTAATTATCATCTAGGGTAAATTCTGAGTTAAATGGGATGGTGGAACAGAAAGATGGGTGGCACATAGGTATGTGTCGGAAAATGCAATATTCAGGAAAGCGTTTCTTTTCTATTCTCTTACCATAGTTGTTGAAGGTACCAGGAAGGTACTAATCTCTAGAACAAAGTGAGGGAAGCAGTGGACTGACGTAGAAACGCGGGACCAGCTTAGCAGTTACTCCTTGACATTTCTGGAACGTGCTGGACCTTTAATTTTACAAATCAATCAGTCATAGATTTATCGTCCATTAATGTTTTTATTTTATTGTTTCTTAACCAGCGGCACTTGGGCTTCCAGCCCTTCGGCCCAAAGACATGTCATTGCGAGGATGGGGAGCCTGTGGACTTTGCTTTTAACCCGGTAAGGAGCTTCACCCCTCCCCATCCACAGAAGGTTCATCTCAGGAGCCGTTCAGGTTATTCAGTCAAAATCCCGGTCAACGACAATCCTTCAAAATCTGGCGCCCGGGCTTGAACCTTGAACACCTGATCGCTAGAGCAGTGTGGTAACCATTACACCAACGCGGCTGCCGTTTAAGTGTAATAGTCCGTTAACTTCGCTTATGCAAATTTATGAAACCAGATTGCTGACCGGCCAACTCACTATTACATCATTTATTCATCCATTTATATACGTTATTCATTTGTTTTTAAAGATTATAATATAATATTGTGATCTTCCCCAGATCTCCATATAGCAACATCATCTGCGAACTGTGTCAAATTATTGTTGATATATTTAAATTCTTCACTGAAATCATTTACCTTCATTATACAGCAAAGAAAACCTATCTGCTGTTGCCCTAAGACGCCACTAGGCGTAATGGCCACTGACTGCTTTGACGGTCGGTGGCTAAGGACGGAAGAAGAAGAAGAAGATACTATGGTACGTGGGGAGTGGAGCTGAAGGGTGTAAAACAAAACAGTCAAGCAAATTATCTTCGTTAATGAGAGCAGTAACATAATTATGTTTGTTGTACTTCTTGGGACGATGTAAAGACATCAAAGAGATTCATTATCTTATCACACATATAAATGACGTCATTGTTTTATTGGCTGTACTCTCTATATAAAGATCACAAAAACCTGCGCCATTTTCGAATGTATCTTCACAAAGCTAATACATGGACATCTGAGGCAGACGAGTGGTAGTATTTGTTGTCAATTAATGTTTCGTACCTGATAATGCGCTGTTTTAGAATAGTAGAACCTTACAGTACAGTGTCCACAAAAAAATAATACAGAGCAAATTCTACTAAAATTTAAGAAGGATGAACAACAGAGAACCCCAATATTAGATTATTTACAGGCTTATGATTCACCCATAACTGTGGAGCAGGTGTTGAGAATAGATAGACCTAGTGGATTGCACAATATAGTTTAACATTATATAACACGACAACAAAATAATAAATAAGGATCAACGATGGTATGATTAAAAAGTGAGAATCTTGGAGAGGGGAGGGGGGGGGGGGGGGGGGGGTTAACGTAATGCTTGTTGAGGATGATTGATGATTGGTGGATTAGGTGATAGGCCGGACATCTCTTACTTTCCCACCCTGTCTCTCGATAGTTAAGAATATGATGTTTGTGAGAGACTGTTTTTGTTGTTTTTTGGGGATGTTGTTTTGTTTTGGTTTTATGTATGGAAAGGGGATTTAAGACACAAACACATAACCTACATTTACACAATTTGACATTTTTGATTTGCTCTGTTTTGACTGAAGGGAGTGGGGTGATGATACCAATTTTGATAAATGGAAATCAAAGTTATTATTTTGAATTAACTACACTATATACCCCATTTATAATCCACAAAGGGTTAAAAGAGATATTTGTTCTAACAAAGAACCCGTTCTAGCATTGTCATACACTTAGCCTTACTCTCACACCGACACTGTTTCGAGCTTTGTCAAAAATAATAACGTCCAACTGTGACATCATTTTGGGTCGATCTCTGCATCACTACAGCACTATTCTGTGACATTTTACAGACTAATTATGTGCTTTTCTAATGTCGGCACCTCTTTATTTCTTTGCTATCTAGCAGATATTTTATCATTTAAAACATTCTTAAACTCCTCTCAGTGTTACGTCGTCATGTCTGTTTTCGTTACCCGTTCCTCACTGCTGGCAAAGCCGACAATCAGGTTGGTTAATCTTGAGTTTGGCCGACATCAGCCTACAGATTAACACTAAAATCGTCCAGCGACTTTGGTTAAGCTTTGATAAGGCGTGCCGGGAGATAAATTACCCGTCTGTGGACAGATTACGGACACGCACTTATCAGCCGGACACACCTGAGCGGCAATGGTGTAATAGTCCAGGCAGATGTAAAAAGTTATTTGTAAAAATTGCTGCGAGAGGATCGGATGGTTTCATACCATATATGGGAGAGATGACATTTTGCATCACGCATATAATTTCAGGCGGAAATAATTTTTAATTACCCCACCTAAATCTATGCAGCTTTTAAAACGATTGGCGGGCATTCGAAAAGAGGAACAGCAAAATTTATGATTGGACGCCGCCTAAAAGTGTAACAAACAAGGCAGGGGACGAAAATGTGCAATACAATCTGACCTTTTTTGCTAGTCTAGTTCACTGTGAGAATCGCTTGCCAAGACGACCACCAGACTGCTAGAGTTAGAATCAGACTTTGTTGGAACATTTTGAAGGATTTAAATAGCATAGAAAAACTATCATTTTAAACAAGGAAAACCGGAATCTGAGGAATCTGGAACACGGAGACAAAGGGGAGTTTATTGTTAAAGTAACGACCCACATGAACACGTGTAAAAGGCATCTGCTGGTACCTTAAACCTACTTCTCTGAGCAAACAGTCTGTGAGCCAAGATTGGCGTAAGTTGTACATTTACATTCTACATTTTGCATTACTAACATGTGAACTAATATGTATATATTTCCATGTGAATATTGATATGTGAAAATTGCTAGTGGATGTCCAAGTCTGGCAACCTCAGCATAAAGAATGATGATTTCATGAACCACCATTGCAAGGGCTGGTGACTGCTTTATTGCTAATTTCTTAAAGAGAACTACAAAGCATAGGTAGTCCCAAGTTCCATGTGGAGCAAGGAGGTAAAGATGACAGAAATGATGTACATTATAATTATAATATTTACATTTATAAACCAGTGTAAATGTCTATTTAAACGTATTAACTTTAAAAATAAATAAAGTCTTCAAACTTTTCAACCAGTGTAAATGTAAATGAAAACATCATCATCATCATCATAACCCTCCACTCCCAAAGGAGCAAAGGCCATCAACAATTACACGCCAAGTCCCAATGTCACGTGCATAATCTCAAGTTCTGTCCACGTTCTCCCCATCATTTTCAGCTCGGTTTCCAGCTCCCTTCTCCATGTGCTTCTTGGTCTACCTCTGCCTCTTTCGCCCTAGTAGTGCCATAACAAGGACTGTCTTGTAATACTATCAACAGGTTTCCTCAGTGTGTGTCCTATCCATCGCCAACTTTTTCAACTCATCTCTTGTTCCACTGGCACTTGTCTAGTCCTTGTCATCAGTTCCACGTTGGTAACCTTGTCATACCATCTTAATCCTTCTATTCTACGCACCCATTTATGAAAGTCTGTAGCTTGTTGCTTTTTGTCTTTGTTGTTCTCCACATTTCAGAGCCATACAATAGAACTGACTTCACATCTGAGTTGAAGATTCTTATTTTCGTGTTTGATATGATTTCTCCTGATCTCCATATATTTACCAACGTAATGAAAGCTCCTCTTGCTTTTTGTATTCTTATTTTGATATCACTGTCTGTCCCTTTTCTGTATTGCTGCCAAGATATGTGTACGATTCTACATCTTGTAGTGGTGTTTCTTTAAGTTCAACCCTGTTATCATTACCTGCATCTTTCTCATTATTTTTGTCTTTTCCCTGTGTAGTTTCAGACACAATTACGGTGACCTCTTATCGTGTGTATTCAATTTGTCTGCATCTGATTACGGTTGTGGGACAGAAGAGTTAAACATCAGCAAAATCCAGATCATCCAACTGCTTAATCAAAGTCCACTGGATTCCATTTCTGTTGTGTGTTGTCGATGTTCTCATAACCAAGTCTATTGCTGTAAGAAAAGAAATAGAGACAAGAGGCATCCCTGTCGCACTCCCGTTCTGATCCCAAACGGTTCTGTAAGCTGTGCTGCATGACATATGTTTTCTTTATTAAATTAATGATCTTTAGGCAAACTCCATAATGTCTCATCAATTTCCAAGGCACTTCTCTGTCTACACTGTCAAATGCCTGTTCATAGCCCACAAATCCAATTTATATTGATGAATTCCATTCCAGACATTGTTCAACTATTATTCTCAATGTTGCTATTTGGTCTGTACAGGATCTGTTTTGTCGAAAATTTGCTTGTTCATCTCTCAGTTTCATGTCTATGGACTCTCTCGGGGATAACCCTGTTTAATATTTTTCCTGGCACTGATAGTAGCATTATTCCTCTGTAATTTGTGCACTCTTGTAAATTTCCCGTCTTAGGTAACTTAACCAGATATCCTTACTACCATTCTGCTGGTATCTCTTCCTTTTCCCAGACTTTACCAATTAATGTATATAACATATCTGTAGCAGTGTCGATATCTGCTATGATGGTCTCTGTTGGAATGTCATCTGGTACAGCCGCTTTTCGACGTCTTAGAAGCTGTATTGCTTTCTTTATTTCTTCCTCCGTTGGTCTGTCACAGTTAATTTGTCGCTCTTCTTCTGCTGGCTGGATGTCTGGGAGGCTTTGTGGAGCTGGTCTATTGAGAAGGTCCTCAAAATATTCCGTCCACCTGTTCATTTGCTGTTGTATATTGCTTAACAGTTTTCCATTCTTGTCTTTTATGAGGCAACTTGTTTGCTTGTATTTCCCTCTTAGCTTCTTTGTGCTGTTATACAGTTCTCTCATATTTCCTTTGGCTGCAGCATCTTCAGCCTCTCTTGCCAACTCCTCAATATACTTTCTCTTGTCTCTGTTGATACTTCTTTGTTTGCTTCTGTTTACACTTCATGGGCCTTGGCTTTAGAGCTTCTTGTTTTGCTTCTGTATAAATCTGCTTTCTTTTTTTTTCTGTCTTTTATCTTATTGGTGGTTTCTGTTGTTATCCATGCTTTTTGTTGTCGTTCCCTTTTCCCCAGTATTTCTTCACATGCCTCATTCCATACAGTTTTGATTTGCAGCCAATAGTCTTCTGTATTCTCTACATCTTCCAGCCGTAGGAGCACTTGGAATTTGTTGGATATTGTGACCGCAAATTTGTCTCTTTTTTCTTGATATCTTAGATGTCCTGCATTAAATTGTTGTCTATAATTTTGCATTGTTGCATATCTCTTGAGTTTCATTTTTTACTTTTGCTATCAGAAGGTGACGATCTGATGCCACATCTGCTCTTCTATATACCTTTACATACTGCAATGATGATCTAAACTTCATATTTATGCATATATGATCAGTCTGATTCTCTGTTCTGTGATCTGGTGATATCCATGTTGCCTTGTGTATTCTCTTATGTGGAAACATGCTTCCTCCTATAGCCAGTTGATGTGAAGCTCAGGAGTTTGAAAATAGTTCCCCTTTTCATTTATTTTTCCTAACCCATGTTTTCCCATGAAAACATATTCTATCTATATTTTGAACATGTTCAACCAGTGTAGCTGTAATTGAAAAGAAATATTCAATCTATGTTGTGAACATTTTTCAAGCAGTGTAGAAGTAATTGTAAACATATTACATCTCTACTATTAACCTTTTTTTATTTGAATGTAAATTAAATATAAAGCTATTCAATTTAAATGTAAAGAAAGTTTTCTCTCGAGGGAATAAGATTAATTCTCATCGAGTGTAAATTGTGAGGTAGATGGGATGGTGGACTAAGAAGATGGGAACACTAAGTATGTGTCGGGGCAACTCATAACTCAGAGGGATTTCGTGTCTCTTCTTTTACTATACTAATTGGTGGTACCAGTTTATGGTACAATCTCTGGAACAAGAAGGATACAAGTGGTCTGACATCAAAGCTATACACCATCATCAGACTGTGCTTTAAGATGAGTGACCAACTTCGTAGACATTCCCTACACTCCTGGGAACGTGCTGCGCCCTACAACCTTGACCGCTGACCAGCGTGATCAACGACCCAGTCTACCAAGGACCAAACCATCAGAAGGAGCAGAACCGTCACTGACAGCTAAGTAACACATAAAAGCTGCCAAGTGACCTCCTTTACAAACTATCATTACATCACAACATTGATGATAATTTTTCTGATAAATAATTATTCATTCTTTTAAAAATATACAAATTTAACGCATTTAGTCATTTTGAATGTACTTACTGTTCGTCTCAGTCAATTTACTAATTACAATCTAAACAGAGTATTACCAGAATAATAAGAATTCCATTGAGTAAATCAGGGTGTGGGCTTGAACGAGCTGAAATTAATAATTACTTAATTCTTCATAAAAAGCGGCGGATCAGATATAAGCTAACAATTGCCCTGACCAACGCAGCATTACTCTTGACTTCTGAAATATCTTATGAAACTCCCTTGAGATAGAAGCATCATTATCCTGCTATCTCCAACCCTGCCAAGAATAATCTTGTGCGAAGGTAGACACGTTTGAAAACCAATTTTAGATACTCTTTTGTTTTGGCCATTGTTGGACCACTACTGCAAAGCAGGGGAGGCAATTCCGTGACACCAACAAACACTACGGCCCACATTGGCATACCTAAGATGCATAGTAACACCAGACGGCGGAACAAACAAAGATATGAAGAACAGAATGAATAAAGCGAGATCCGCACAAACGCCAAAATAAGATTATATGAGAGCAGTGTACTTTCTGTGCGTCTCTATAGTAAGGAATTCTGTAGAGTAACAGAGAAGTAAATGTTGAAATTGTCCTTTTTTCAGACAATCTGCTTAGGGAAAATTCTCCGTACCTTGTTGCCGAATACCATCACCAACCAAGAACTGCTTCCTTGGAGCAAACAAGAGTACATGCACACCATCATAGCTGGCAGACGCTGGAGTTGGGTTGGCCACGTCCTCAGAAGAGATCCTGATACCATCACAAGAACAGCGGAAGAGAGGCCGACGACAAACATCTAAGAGGAGAAAAGTGGAGGCCGAGATGCAAAGAATGAACCAGAGCTGGGGCACTGCACGAAGCATGGCCTCCGACCAAGGAAACTGGAAGCAGTTTTTTGCTGCGTTACAATTCACCACTAGGTGTGATTGCCACTTACTGCATTGACAATCAGCGGCTAAGGACAAAAGAAGAAGAAACACTAAGGCTGTATTTAAAACAAATTAAAGAATTCTCAGCACGTAGCAAAATTCAGCGAACCGATAGATATTTGTCACACATGGCGGCCTCTTGTTTATTGTTCTAAACTTCAACCCAGGGAAATCGCCATTTAATAAAATCCTTCAGGCTAAGATACATTTCTAAGAACACGTGACGAGGATATTAGAGAGAATGGTTGCAGATGACAGACTGAGCATGGAAATAGAGTCGCAGACAGTGATATAAATACACTGAAAAACTGATCACTTGGTGTGGATAAAGATAGAAGCCACAGCTGATTCATGACTTCACTGAACATAGGACATTTTGAGGATTCGTCGTCAGTTGGTACTGCACAGAACACCTGTTTTAAGAAAATAGTGTCCCAATCCTAAAATCCTGAAATCATATATCCGCTGTCGAGAAGAAGTACTACATAGTAACACAATTCCAAACAACGTTAGTAGCGCCTTTAGTGCTCACTCTTGGTGGTGTATGATCACTTGTGCTTGTAATCCACCTATTTCTTTGCCTTCCTTTTCTGCTCCACTGCTAAGCTGAGAAATGCAGCAACAGACGAAATTGTAGTATACTGAAGCACATTAAAAACGCACCACCTGTATAATCCAGGAACAGAGTGTGAAATGTAAATACAAGGTATAAGTGTTTACAAGTTTACATATTTGGAATCTTTATTCATTTTCCTATGAATCCATGCTGGTCATTAATTTGTACATTTGATTGTTATGAAATTCATTGCATTCTGTGCAGGCAAGGGAGAAAACCAAAAATGCAACCAACAAAAAAATTCATTCACACTATCCTCAGTATCTGGTATGTCTACCGTGTGCTTGCAAACAAGCTTGGCAGTGGCTCCGCATGGAACGCACAAGTCTCTGAAGGAAATTCCGGGGAATCAAGTCCCATTCACGTGTAAGTGCAGCTTCGAGCTGTTGCAGATTAGCTGGAGAACCTTGCCTGTAGACTCTGCGTCCAAGCTCGTCACACAGATGTTCTATAGGGGACATGTCTGGTGATAGAGCAGGCCAATTAATCGTCAAAATCTTCTGCAGCTGTAGACATTGCTGCGTAATGCATGCGGTGTGCGCACGTGCGTTATCCTGCTGGAGAAGCTGCAAGTCTGGATAATTTGTGAACGCAGGAGCAACCAATGCATCCAGAACCTCATCTCGATATGTCACAGCATTAACATTTCCACAGAAGACGTGAAGAGGCAAGCGATGGTGAAAACTGAATCCTCCCCAAATGTGAATTCTGCCACCTCCAAATCGGTTGTGCTGACGAACACAGCAATCTGCAAAGCGCTCTCCACACCGTCGCCAAATCCGCATACGTCCATCAGCAAAGGATATGTTGAATCTGCTCTCGTCTGTGAATAGGACAGCATTCCACTGCAGTCTAGTCCATCTGACATGTAGCTCTGCCCATTGCAGGCGCTGCTGACGATGTCTGTGAGTCAAGATTGGCCCAACATAAGGTCGTCTTGCAGTAAGGCCTGTATCTCTGAGTCGTAGTATGACTGTCATTCGAGAGAATATCAGGTTAGCAGTTCATTCTGTTTGAATGTTTAATATTATTATAATTTTTAAAAGTATTTCCGTAAAGGGCGGGTATGAACAACAATCGAAAAAAGGTGATTCGTCTTGCAAAAGACAAAGAAAATAGCCAAAGTTGCGGTCACAATGCCTTCGTTGGGGGAAAAAAATGAGCGTTAAGTAGGTAAATTAGAATCTAAATACAAATAAATATAAAAACTGGGTACTTACCTTAAGCAGGCTGAGACATGGCACTCCCGCCGAAGAGAGATCACCCTACAAGAAAATGAAATGGCTGCTACTTCCGCATAGTAATGATAAAAATAATAATGAATAGCCCCTTCAGTCATAAATGACAATAGGTATATGCTCCCCTGAGGTGACAGCCTTCAGCTGCTTATTTTTCGACGTTTTCTCCACTCTTCTGCTTGTTGAGTGAGCATCTTTTCGCCCAATCTGAGGTGGCGCAGTAAATAGCATGGCCACGTGGTACGATCGGCAGCTACATCCTTCCACTTTGCAGGATTTATGTCTAGTGCCCTTGTGTCTCTCTTGCACACATCTTAGAATCTCAGCTGCGGTCGCCCAATAGTTCTTTTGTCATCTACCAGTTGTCCGTAGAAGATATCTTTCGGGATGTGACCATCTTCCATGCGTCGGACATGACTAAGCTAGCGTAGTTGTCTAAGCAGTGTACACATGCTTTGAAGGCCAACACGTGACAACACCTCGACATTTGTCACTTTATCTTTCCACGAAATGCCGAGGATGCGGCGTAGACAGCGTAGACGGAAGATATTGAGCCTTCTTTCTTGCGTAGTATAGGTTGTCCATGTCTCGCTGCCATATGTAAGTGTGCTGGTTACGCAGGCGTCACATACCGTGACTTTGGTCTTCGTTGTGAGTTTGGAGTTTCCCCAAACACGCGATGTGAGGCGGGCATAGGTAGCTGTAGCTTTACCAATGCGACTGTCAATGTCTGTGTCCAGAGAGAGTTTGTCATTGATGGTAGACCCCAGGTTTGTGAAGCGGTGCACCACTGCCAATTCATAGTTATCGATAGTAATATCTGGTGCAGCACCCACATCCTGATTAAGCACATTTATTTTCTTTAGACTTATAGTGAGGCTAAAGTCGTTGTATGCTTGGGTGAAGTGATTCATCAAGCCATGAAGCTTCAGTTGGCTTTGACTGACGATTGTAGCGTCATCAGCGAACAACACGTCTCTTAAAGTAACCCTACTGATTTTTGTTTTTGCCTTCAGCCTTGCAAGATTAAACAGACGGCCATCTGACCTAGAGTGAAGGCATATTCCTTTAGCTGCATCTCTGAAAGCATGTTTCGAGAGTAAGGGAAAGAAGATCCCGAAGAGTGTTGGAGCTAGAACGCAGCCTTGTTTATCGCCACTTCTTATGTCAAAGGGCTGTGATGTGCTTCCAGCATATTGGACTGTTCCCTTCATGTCGTCATAGAATGACTTTATCATTTCTAGTACTTTAGCTGTGCAGCCTTTTTTCAGGAAGATTTTAAAGAGTCCATCTCTACTAACCAGGTTCAATGACTTTGTGAGGTCTATAAAGGCGACATATAAAGGTCTTTTCTGCTCTTTTGATTTTTCCTGAAGCTGGCGGAGAGAAAAGATCATATCTGTTGTTGATCTACCAGCTCAGAATCCACACTGTGACTCTGGATATATGCGCTCAGCTAACTTGTGTAGTCGCATTAAGATTCCTCTGGCAAAAAACTTACCAACAATACTAAGGAGAGAGATGCCTCTGTGGTTATTGCAATCACTTCTGTCTCTTTTTTTTATACAGTGTTACAATCTTGGCATCTCGCGTGTGTTGAGGAATAGTTGTCTCTCCCCAGCACTGGCACAGCACCCTACACAGGGGATGTAATAGCGTGCTCTTACCGCATTTGATTATATCGAGAGGAATCCCATCACTGCCTGGTGCTTTGCCAGAGGCCAAGCTATCAATGGACTTGTTGAGTTGCTTTAATGTAGGTTCAACATCCAGCTCCTCCATAGTTGGCAGACATTTTACAGCATCAAGGGCTGCAGGCGTGACAGTATTATCTCTAGCGTAAGACTCAGAGTTTTGCCCGACCCACCTCTCCATCTGCTCACCCTTATCGGTTAGCTTCTCTCCGCTGATGGTATTTGGCGGTGCCGTCTTACTCTTTTGAGGACCAAGGGCTTTCTTTATACCTTCATACATTTGTTTAATATTGCCTGTTTGCGCTGCGGTCTGGATGCTTTCCCTGAGCTGGAGCCAATAGTTATTTGCACAGCGTCGAGCAGTTTGTTGAACTTTGTTTCTCGTAGCCTTCGGGATCTGTAGGGTTCTGGCACTCGGTGAACGTTTTTATTCATTCTCAGCTTAGCTTGAATGACAGGTGACATTACATCTGATGAAGCATCAGACCAGTCATTCGACTTCATTCTTTTCTTACCAAAGGTGGAAAGTGCAGTACTTTGAATGGTGTTCCGTAGGTGCTCCCTGTTCTCTGTAACAGTAGCAACATGCTGAAGGCTACTGATCACTTTCTTGAATGACGCCGCAAATTGAACGATCATGACAGGGTCTTACATCTTGCTGGTATCAATGCGTGGTTTCCCTTCATGTCTGACACGATGTAGTTTTCTTGATTGTGCTATGATTTTGCAGCAAACCAAGGAGTGACCTGTATCACAGTCTACACTATGGTACGAGCGCGTGGACAGCACAGACCTGAGAAGTGGCCTTCTGACGAGAATCATATCCATTTGATGCCAGGGCTTGAGGGCGTGGATTGTGGGTGCCTCCATGACGCTTTATGCTAGGTTTTTTATCTGAAAGTAGATGTTTGTCACGCAGAGGTCATGATGGACACACAACTCCAAGAGCCGTTGTCCATTTTCATTCATCTTGCCAATACCAAGTCTGCTCAGACTTGAAGGCTATGAAACTGCACCAACTTTTGCGTTAAAGTAACCAATGAGAACAAGCTGTTCTAGCCAAGATATGCTTTTGATGACTGCTGCTAGATTCTTGTAGAACTCGTCGTCTTTAGCTCCTGCGCTAGTTTGCAGGTGGAGCGTTAACACGCGTTCTGATACATTCTCACCTGGTTCAACCATTTTAGTTAGCGACTTGTTGACCGCAAAACCTACTGTGTGTTCTCTAGTTTTATTAAGGGATTTCCCTTGCCAATAAAACGTGTAGTCCATCTCGCTCACCATACCAGATCCTAGCAGACGCGTTTCCTTCAGTGGAGCTATTTCCACATGAAGTCGGTTAAGCTCGTCACTGATTACGGCTGTCTTCCTGATATCGTTCATGTCCTGTATGGTTTCGGATACTCAGTCAACATAGTTCGGACGTTCCAGCATCCCAATCTGAGAGTTTGTTTATTTCTAATACTTCTTGTTTTGTGTTATTTGCTTGGTGAAGAATTTTCTGTCCACAGTTCGGGTTTGACCCTAATCACCATGTACCCAATGGGGAAAGCAGACAGTGGAGGGGACAACACATAATTGACTGGGGTCTGCCCAGCTCGAAGCGGACGGTAGTTGTCCAGTGAGATCCTAGAACCTCTCCCACTGCCTGAATAGTATGTCCACACAACAGTGTGAGTTGTGCCATATATTATTTATATAGTGATACACTTATCATTATCATTATATCTGGTTGTACAGCTAACATTAAATTATATTTAGATGAAAAGTTCTCCATCCATGTCAGTCTAGCCCCTTTGCTTAAAGAAAAAGTTGTCTTCTCTCTTTCATCTGCGTCTGACTCCGTGAACCGTCGTCGACGGCTATAAGTAATGGTTTACGATTCAGTATACATAATGCAGCTTGGTATGTTGTTATGTTGTATTATTTCATATTATATGTTACTTCCAGAACCCCACACAATCAGATTATTACTCTTCGCACAATTTCTTTATTATAATTCTCAGACTACATGTCCGCGGTGTTGATTGATGACAGTCTTCCACACAACATGTCTAACTATCTTGTTCTTTTCTTTTCCCAAAATGATATGCTGTTTCAGTTTTGACCCAGATGTCCTCGACTGCAATGAAATCTTGTCATGGTTTTGCCACGCCTATCATCCATCTCATGTAACTGGTCATATTAGTCTTATTTGTGATCTATGGTTAACGGGCAGCTCTTTCTCTGAGTAAACATTGTTGGAAAACACTTTACAAGTAACCAGTTGAATTAAAACTAAGACTTGTATAGCTATTTATGTTTTTAAATACTTCTAATAGTGAGAGATATTGGGTAGATCACTTCCCATCACTTGTTTATTTCTTTTCTTAATTTCCTGTCTGCAGTGAGCACACCGTAAAGATAGTTTGATTTATCTGTTTTATTTTGTTCTCTGAAATTTGTTCAACTTAAATGTTATATTTCCCAGATGTACCGTTTCTGTACTCGTGTGTTGTTTGTACACTCGGTTCTGTACTCGTGTGTTCTTTGTACACTAGTTTCTGTCTTCGTGTGTTGTGTGTACCCTCGTTTCTGTACTCGTGTGTTGTTTGAACACTCGTCACTGACAACCAGCAGTGTGGCATTGGTCACATTTTCCATTTCAATGTCATTTTAATACTTTGGCGCTCTTTACCAAACATAGAGTGCCTACTTCAACTGGTTTCCTTACAAAGCATAGAATAGCTACTTCAACTGGTTTCTTTACAAAGCATAGAGTACCTACTTCAATTGGTTTTTTTACCAAGCTTAGAGTAGCTACTTCAACTGGTTTCCTTACCAAGTATAGAGTAGCTACTTCAACTGGTTTCCTTACCAAGTATAGAGTAGCTACTACAACTAATTTCCTTACCAAGCCTGGAGTACCTACTTCAACTAGTTTCCTTACCAAGCCTAGAGTAGCTTCTTCAACTGGTTTCCTTAACAAGCCTAGAGTAACTACTTCATCTGGTATCCTTATCAAATATAGAGTAGCTACTTCAACTGGTTTCTTTACAAAGCCTAAAGAAGCTATTTAACATGGTTTCCTTACCATGTATACAGTAGCTACTTCAACTGGTTTCCTTATCAAGTATAAAGTATCTGCTTCAGCTGTTTTCCTTACCAAGTATAGGGTAGCTACTTCAACGGGTTACCCTACTATGCATGGAGAAGCTAATTCATCTGGTTTCCTTACCAAGCCTAGAAAAGCTACTACAGCTGGTTTCCTTACCAAGCCTAGAAAAGCTACTACAGCTGGTTTCCTTACCAAGCATAGAGTAGCTACGTCAACGGTTTTCCTTACCAACAATAGAGTAGCTACTTTAACTGGCTTCCTTATTAAGCATAGAGTAGATATTTCAACTGGTTTCCTTACCAAATATAGAGTAGCTAATTCAACTGGTTTTCTAACCAAGCTAAGGGTAGCTACCTCAACTGGTTTCCTTACCATGCCTAGAGTAGCTGCTTCAACTGGTTTCCTTAACAAGCCTAGAGTAGCTACATCAGCTGGTTTCCTTACCAAGCCTACAGTATCTACTTCAACGTATTTCCATACTAAGTATAGAGTAGCTACTTCAAGTGATTTCATTACCGTGTATAGAGTAGCTACTTCAACTGGTTTCCTTACCAAGCCTATAGATGCTACATCAACTATTTTCCTTACCAAGCACAGAGTACCTACTTCAACTGGTTTCCTTACCAAGTAAAGAGTAGCTACTTCAACTGCTTTTCTTACCAAGTATAAAGTAGCTCATCATCTCATCTCAACCCGTAACCCGTCATGGGTCGTAGGGGTGCCATGGTGGAAGCATCAGCAGACAGGGTCATCCACTGCTCTCTATCCTCAGCAATGCGTACAAGTGTGGAAAAACCGTGTCCTGCCCATTCTTTGATGTTATCAGCCCATGATTTTCTTTGCCTTCCTCTTCTCCGTTTACCTTCGACTGTTCCCTGGAGGATCATTTTCGAAAGGGAGTCATGACGAGTTACATGCCCGAACCAGGCAGGCTTTCGACGTTTCACTACTGACAAAAGTGGTTCTTGGTGGCCTGCATATGTGTTTATCTTCTCTCTAACATAGACATTTGTTTTGTGCTCTTTATAGCAAATGCGCAAAATTCTTCTATAACATTTATGCTCGAAAGCCTGAATCCTTCGCTCCGTATCTGCAGTGAGTGTCCAGCTCTCACACCCGTATAAAAGAATAGATAATACAAGTGATTTGTATAATTTGATCTTCACATGAAAACTGATGTTACTTTTCCAGATCACATTCAGTCTTGTCATGGCAGCTGAGGCCATCTCAAGTCTATAAAGTAGCTACTTTAACTAATTTCCTTACCATGCCTTGAACAGCTACTTCAATTGGTTTCCTTTCAATGCCTAGAGTAGCTACTTTACTCGGTTTCCTTTCCAAGTATAGAGTAGCTACATCAACTGGTTTCCTTACCAAGCGTAGAGTAGCTACTTCAACTGTTTTCTTTACCAAGTATAGGGTAGCTACGTTAACTGGTTTCATTACCAAGTATAGAGAAGCTACTTCAATGGGTTTCCTTACCAAGTATAGAATACCTACTTTAACTGGTTTCCTTACCAAACCTAGAGTAGCTTCTTCAACTTGTTTCTTTACTAAGCCTAGAGTAGCTACTTCAACTGACATCCTTACCAAGTAAAGAGTAGCTACTTCATTTGGTTTCCTTACCAAGTATAAAGTATCTGCTTCAACTGTTTTCCTTACCAAGCATTGGGTAGCTAATTCAACGGGTTTCCCTACTAAGCATGGAGAAGCTAATTCATCTGGTTTGCTTACCGAGCCTAGAAAAGCTACTACAGCTGGTTTCCTTACCAAGCCTAGAAAAGCTACTTTAGCTGGTTTCCTTACCAAGCCTAGAAAAGCTACTTTAGCTGGTTTCCTTACCAAGCATAGAGTAGCTACGTCAACGGTTTTCCTTACCAACAATAGAGTAGCTACTTTAACTGGCGTCCTTATTAAGCATAGAGTAGATGTTTCAACTGGTTTCCTTACCGAATATAGAGTACCTACTTCAATTGGTTTCCTTACCAAGCTAAGGGTAACTACTTAACTGATTTCCTTACCATGCCTAGGGTAGCTACTTTAGCTCATTTTCTTACCTAGTATAGAGTAGCTACTTCAACTGGTTTCATTACAAAGCCTAGAGTAACAACTTCAAGTGGTTTCCTTACCAAGTATAGAGTAGCTACACCAACTTGTTTCCTCACTAAACCTATAGTTGCTACATCAACTGTTTTCCTTACCAAGTATAGTGTACCTACTTCAACTGGTTTCCTTAACAAGCTAAGGGTAGCTACTTCAACTGATTTCTTTACCATGCCTACAGTAGCTACTTTAGCTCGTTTTCTTACCTAGTATAGAGTAGCTACTTCAGCTGGTTTCTTTACAAAGCCTAGAATAGCTACTTCAACGTGTTTCCTTACCAAGCCTAGAGTAGCTACTTCAAACTTGTTCCTTAACAAGTCTAGAGTAGCTAAATCAGCTCGTTACCTTACCAAGCCTAGAGTAGCTACTTCAACATCTTTCCTTATTAAGTATAGCGTAGCTACTTCAACTTTTTTCCTTAACAAGCATAGAGTAACTACATCAGCTGGTTTCCTTACTAAGTATAAAGTAGCTACTTCAAGTGATTTCTTTACCAATTATAGATTAGCTACTTCAACTGGTTTCCTTACCAGGTGTAGAGTAGCTACTTCAACTGGTTTCCTCACCAAGTATAGAGTAGCTACTTCAACTGGTTTCCTTACCAAGCCTATAGATGCTACATCAACTGTTTTCCTTACAAGCATAGAGTACATACTTCAACTGGTTTCCTTACCAATTAAAGAGTAGCTACTTCAACTGCTTTCCTTACCAAGTTTAAAGTAGCTACTTTAACTGATTTCTTTTTCATGCCTTCAATAGCTACTTCAACTGGTTTCCTTACAACGCCTAGAGTAGCTACTTCAACTTGGTTTCCTTTCCAAGTACAGAATAGCTACATCAACTGGTTTCCTTAACAAGCGTAGAGTAGCTACTTCAACTGTTTTCTTTACCAAGCATAGAGTAGCGACGTCAACTGGTTTTCTTACCAAGTATACAGTAGCTACTTCAACTGGTTTCCTTACCAAGTATAAAGTATCTGCTTCAACTGTTTTCCTTACCAAGTAGAGTAGCTACTTTAGCTCGTTTTCTTACCAAGCCTAGAAAAGCTACTTTAGCTGGTTTCCGTACCAACAATAGAGTAGCTACTTTAATTGGCTTCCTTATTAAGCATAGATTAGATATTTCAACTGGTTTCCTTACTAAATATAGAGTACCTACTTCAATTGGTTTCCTTAACAAGCTAAGGGTAGCTACTTCAACTGGCTTCCTTACCATGCCTAGAGTAGCTACTTTAGCTCCTTTTCTTCCCTAGTATAGAGTAGCTACTTCAGCTGGTTTCCTTACAAAGCCTAGAGTAGCTACTTCAACATCTTTCCTTATTAAGTATAGAGTAGCTACATCAACTTTTTCTTTAACAAGCATAGAGTAACTACATCAGCTGGTTTCCTTACCAAGCCTAGAGTAGCTACTTCAACGTATTTCCTTACTAAGTATAGAGTAGCTCCTTCAAGTGATTTCTTTACCAAGTATAGATTAGCTCCTTCAACTGGTTTCCTTTCCAGGTATAGAGTAGCTACTTCAACTGGTTTCCTCACCAAGTATAGAGTAGCTACTTCAACTGGTCTCCTTACCAAGCCTATAGATGCTACATCAACAGTTTTCCTTACCAAGCATAGAGTACATACTGTAAAAGTCTGTTTGTTCGTGATGTAAACTTTGGTAGAGTGGGCGTGTCGTTTTATCACCTGAACAGTCCAATGTTGCGGGTATATCTAGGTCACCAGCGTGAGTCGCTGCCAAGATGTAATGAATATATTCACACAAACAGCATACATGTTTTCAGGCATGTAGTACTTGGAATATGATGTGGGATGATGTGGTAAGTGTGGGTGTAGACGAATGCGTTTAGGCCCTTGGACAGCTATACACTGAACCCACTCACCCACATGCAGAAGTCAGTGAAGGTAGGTAATACTGCTGACGTTTCACAATATTTATTATACGACGTACGATAGTATGGACGACACAGTCAATGGCACCAGAATCATAGACATTATATGATGGTAATGGTAGTGAACACTTTGCATCAGCTCAGATATATGGTGCCAACAATAATGGCTTGTCAATCTACGTTCTGCTTTCATATACTGAAGTTCTGGTACCCTGACAGAACCCGTCAGGTACCCCTTTGAAACTATACCGCACGGGAAAGGCGGTTTCAATTGCCTAACAAAAGGCTGTGACTTCTTCGGGCATCACATGCTAGGCACTTCTTCTCATGAAGAATAAAGGCCGTAACAACGGGCCTTTATGGCGACAGCATCAGGCCGCAAGTAGCGGGCCTCAAATATAAGGTAACCTTAGTGTTTTATCTTTCCGTGTAAATATTCCTGCCAATCCTCCCGCTTGCATAGCGGGTTACTCACGTAGATAACTTTCTCTGGACTTCTAATGTTCAAACGACAACTTGGTCTTGGTTTTCGTATCAAGCACCAATAATGGGGCTCTATATAACATATCAGCTGTGAGCTCTGTTCAACATGTTGCCTTAAGTTAATCAAATGTACTTCTCTAACCTAGGCATACGAGAAGATAAAAAATGACTCTATTACCTTGTTTCAGAATCCTATAAAACACTAAACACAACACTGCCTTTCCTGGCATACAGAATTAACTAGGGGAAGGAAAGATGACATCTCAGTCATACAATGAACTTCCAAATCCCCGAAAAGATGGCAAGGGAAAATCTTCGGACCTCTGTCCGATCACAACGCCCAGGGTACACTGCCAAGACGGAAGTCTCCCGGTCTTTGCGCCATAACCTGCGCATGTGCAAATAAGCACAGACCTGAGCGAAACTAACCCAAGACCAGGGCGTTTCCTCAAGCGAGAGGCAAAGCCACTCCGTATATGGTCATGTGAATAGTGACTTAAGACAAGACGAATATATAAGACCTTCCCCGACACAGGTCAACATAAGACAAGGGGAAGATAACCAGGAATCAAACCTGTCACTAATCGTAAATCACCAGTTCCCTTTCTTAGACTATCAAAATAATTAACAGGTTGATGTCTTTAAACATATATGCCAAATAGACAGCAACAGATTACCGCACCCCCCGGGTAAAAAAAAATGAAACTTTTTTGTGTGTGAAATCCATCACTGAGCAAGATGCAACAAGCTCATAATGCATGAATGATGCGCCGATGAAAGGATCAACATAAATATAACGACATAATGTCAGATCCAATCGACGCACAATAGCGCGTCTGGTGAGAACAACAGTTATCTCACAAGACAAGAGAAAATATATTCTCCAAATAAAACATATCCGGGGAGGTGCCACCAAAGTACCCAAAGGTGCAGGCAATGTTACAATGCAAACAATATTTACATACAATATCATCATGTGTAGCAATGGTGAAAGACGATATATATCGAGAAGTCATATCAACAGAAATCTCTCGAAGTATAATGCTATAAAATCATTATTATCTAATGGTTGAACATAACAAAATTTATAAAGTCTTTTCACATCAATATGACTATACAGGTATACATTCTACCTAACAGGCGATAATCTCAGAAGTCTTGTCCGGAGGACGCTTATATGCAGCATCTGAATGGTCAGCATGGAAATCATAATGCTTCAAGATAATTCTGTGACGGCACTCCCGGACAAAGTACTGGTTTGCTGAGAACAATACAAATAACACAATTTTTAGAATGATATAATGTACCATAGACACTATTACATTTCTACCTTATTAAGTGTGGCCGTAATAATTTCCGACCTTTATATCGTGATAACTAAACCTACTCTGTTGTACCAAGAACGGTAACAGAGAAAGAAATCATACAATTCATAACACTGAATTTAAGTAAAGTGACATAAATGTTCTAGTAGCATGTTATTGTAAGGTACAGACATAAATCTAGATATATATCAGGAGATCTAGACATGAGAGTTAAGTAGATTCATGTGGGCATCGCGATAATATGTCTGCCATCACATTATCCGAACCACGGATAGCTCGTACCGTGAAATGAAAAGTTTGAAGAGCAATAGCATATCGAGTGGATCATGAGCTCTTCAAATCCTTACTCTGCATAGCTGTGAGAGCTTTTTGGTCGGTTTCTACTATAAAATGCTCGCCGAGAAGGAATCTTTGAAGTTTAAGAATCGCCCAGACCATAGCCAATAATTTTCGGTCTAGAACGGAATAATTCCTTTCTGCCGCATTCAGCTTCCTAGAGACGTACATTACTGGATGCAGAGTATCTAAATACTCTTGCATCAGTGCCGCCCCGATCCCTGTTGATGAGGCGTCACTACGAAGGACAAATGTCTTATCAGCAGAAGGAAGTCTTAAGATAGGAGGAGATGAAAATAATGACTTAATCTGATCTAATGAAGATTGGCATTCTTGTGACCAGCGCACCACATTAGGAGACCCTTTCTTCAATATGGTTGAGAGTGGTGCCGTAATAGAAGAAAAATTCTGAATGAATCTTCCGTAGAACTGTATTAGGCCTAAGAGACTACGGATCTGTTTCTTTGTCTTAGGAATAGTGATGTTAAGTATCTTAGAAGTGTTGTGGTCCTCTGTCTTCAAGAGACCATGTCCAACACGGTGACCAAGAAAAGAAATTTCACTAAATCCAACATAGGCTTTAGAGGGTTTAGCTGTCAAGTTATGCTCGCGCAGAGTAGACAGCAGTTCACATAACTCCAAAAAGTGATCTTCCCAAGGATCACTAAAGAGACAGATATCATCCAAGTATGCAATAACATCTGAACGATGTGAAAGAATTCGACGCATCATGCGTACGAATGTAGCTGGGGCATTCATAAGGCCGAAAGGCATGAAGTTCCATTGGAACAAACCCCTGGGTGTAGAGAAAGCAGTGAGAGGTTAGGCTCGATCAGTTAGAGGAACTTGCCAATAACCTTTAGACAAGTCGAGTTTGGTAAAGAAACGAGAGTTAGAAAGTCTAGTAAGTTTTTCATCCAATAGCTGCATAGGTTCAGCATCGAATTTTGTTACTTGATTTAATTTACGGTAATCGACGCAAAGGCGTATGTTATTGTCTTTTTTTAGAACAATAACCATAGACGACGCGTATGCCAAATTGGATGGTTCAATTATCCCTAACTGTATCATTTCATCCAATTCTTTCTCGACCTGTGTTTGGAAATGAATAGGAATAGGGTAAGCTCCTGTCAGTTGCAAGTACATCAGAGTGGAACAAAGGAATAATTGTCAAATTGCCCAAGAAGGGAGATCTTGCAGACTGCAATAATTGGAGAGAAATCACTCTTCTCTCAGTTCCCAGCAAAATACTAGGCAGGATAATTATACAGAGAATTTCAAAGGCAGTAGATCACAAACTGAGGAAAGAACAAGCAGGATTTAGAAAGAACAGGAGATGTGTAGATCATATATTCACTCTCAGGAACATTATAGAGCAGTGCTCAGAATGGAAAAGACAGCTTTACATTAATTTCGTTGATTTTGAAAAGGCTTTTGACAGCATACATAGGGACAGTTTATGGAAAATACTGAGGGCTTATGGAATTCCAAGCTGCATAGTGTCAATCATAAAAAGCCTCTATGCAAACTTTACGTGAAGTGTTGGGCAGAGCAACCTAACCTTTGAGGTGAAGACAGGAGTACGACAGGGATGCCCCTTATCAACCACTCTATTTTTAACAGTCATAGACTGGGTGATGCGCCAGACAACAGAGGGCAGTGCAAGAGGAATAAGATGGACAACATTTTCTACATTGGAAGATCTGGAATATGCAGATGACATTGCACTACTAGCACATTCACATCAACACATCCAGGAAAAAACGGATAGACTTAATAAATTTAGCCAGCAGGTGGGCTTGAACATCAATTTAAAGAAGTCTGAGGTCATGACGCTCAATGTGAGCAACCCTGAGCCCATATCAGTAAGGAATAAGCAATTGGTACAGACAGATACCTTCACATACCTAGGAAGCATAGTAACACCAGACGGCGGGGCAGGCAAAGACATCAACATCAGAATAGGAAATGTCGAAATTGTCCTCTTTTTACACAACATGCCTAAGAAAAATTCACCGAATCTTTTGGCCGAATACCATCACTAACCAAGATCTGCTTACACGTAGCAAGCAAGAGGACATGCACACCATCATAGCTGGCAGACGCTGGAACTCGGTTGGTCATGTCCTCAGAAGAGACCCCGATGCCATGACAAGAACAGCTATGCTTTGGACTCCTGAAGGAAAACGAAAAAGAGGCCGACGAAAAACAACCTGGCAGAGGACTGTGGAGGCTGAGATGCAAAGAATGAACCAGAGTTGGGGCACTGTACGAAGGATGGCCACCGACCGAGCAAAGTGGAATCAATTTGTTGTTGCCCTACAAGACGCCACTAGGCGTGATGGCCACTGACTGCTTTGACGGTCGGCGACTAAGGATCAAAGAAGAAGAAGAAGAAGTACTCAGGACGTTCAAAAAATTCCGTAAGCATATTTATATGGAAGGTTTCATGTTTTCCGTCTATATCGACAACATAGTCACCATCAGAAATTTTAGAGACAATCATAAATGGACCTTTCCATCCAATGAGGAGTCTATTTTCCCTGGTAGGGAGTAATACAAATGCTTTGTCCCCAGGAAAATTTGTCGTAGGCATCTTTTTTTATTCGCAAATTGCCTTGCCTTTTCTTTAGCTAATTCCGATGCAGAAGACGCTAATTTGCATGCTTCAATGATTTTCTGCCTGAGTACAATGACATATTCATAAGAAGATTGTGTGTCATCACTTATATCATCGACAGCTGTGAGATCGTGAAGCAAGGACACAGGGCCGCGCGGACGCGCTCCAAAGACAAGCTCAAACGGAGAAAATCCGGTGTGTTCATTAGGAACCTCTCTGTATGCGAAGAGAGCCGCGGGTAAGACTCTGTCCCAATCCTCGGGATGATCCTCAGTTATCTTCCCAAGTAAATTTTTGAGGGTTCTATTGAGACGTTCGACTAACCCATTAGACATTGGATGATAGATGCTACTCAAAGACCTTTCAATATTAAGAGTAGACATCACTTGTGACATAGTGTCAGATATCAGTTGGGTGCCATGGTCTGACAAGATTTCCCTAGGAAATCCCAGACGTGAAAATATCATCCAAAGAGTGTCTGCAATGTCGGCAGTAGAAATTCTCTTAAGAGGTATGGCCTCTGGCCAACGAGTACACATGTCAACGCATGTAAGAATAAAATGGTGTCCTCTGGCTGATTTGATTTTAAAAGGACCAATGATATCTATCGCTATTTTTTGAAACGGACGAATAGGAATGTCCGCAGCCTGGATAGGTGCTGCATGGCGAGGACCTTTCGACTTGACTTCTTGACATACTTTGCACGAGCGGCAATAAAGACGTATGTCTCTATTTACGAATGGCCAAAAGAAAGCCGCAAGAACTCTCGACTTAGTACGTGAAAATCCCATATGACCAGCGCATTGGGAGTCGTGAGCATGTTGCAGTATACGAACTCTCATACTTTTGGGTACAATAATGTGTGAGTTTATAGACGTGTTTGAGTGTGGTACCATACGCATTAGTACCCCATTCTTTATAGTGATCCAGGATTTGCGATTTGTGTTCTGATTTGGATTACCATCTTTAACCAGAAGGAAGAATTTTTTTAAAGAAGTGTCCTCTTGTTGACGTTTTATAACAGAGTCACGCGAAATTACCGAATGATTATCTTGCTCAAGTACTTCATCACCTTCGGTCGATGAAGACGGAGACATATTCTGAGCCTGTGCTCATGTGACAACAGCATTAGTAGTTTCCATATTTTGTTCTTCCCAGGCAACAATTTGCTGCGGGGTACAATCCACAACCCCGTTTATACGCCCGACGATAAGATCCGCAATATAATTCGGTAACAGACACGCGTGGGCATTTCCCGTAAAGAAAGGAGTAGCTATGTGTATGATATCAGTCGAATATTTTTCTACTGTGCCTGTGGTGGGTTTTGATGTTAGGAAGAATGGTGTGCGTATAGTTGTACTTGAGTGAGATCAACTGTGAAGGTCTCTGAGGTAAACAATGGACAACTGTGTTACAGAGTACCTTTCTTGTTACCACCAATGAGAATCAACTTAGATGGATAGATATATTTACAAATATATATAAAGATATTTACATACAACGGACAATATGTCCATAATACATTGTTACAAATTTTCATGTTGATGTTAATTACTCTATTTAATTACATGTACTGGGGCAGGTTGGGGATTATCATCATCCCAATGTTCTTTTGTTTCACTAGGATTGTTTATGTTAGTCTTTTGGAGAAACGTTTTTGTCTATACAGAAGATTTTTCTTTATTCGTGATAAGTTGGCCCAGGCCAGATATTGCACTTATCTGGGTCCTGGAATCACAGCAGTTGTAGTTGGTTTGGCCAAACACTTCAGTCTCCTCTGGTCTTTAACTTCTTTAATACAAGTAGGTACAAGAGACTCTTAGAAATCGTGCTGAATTTCTCTATCATCGAGTACAAGCACCAGACAAGTGCCAGCAGGAACCCCTGTCGATGCAAGTTATGATTCTGTCTTAATATCAAACTAATTCCTCCTAATTTACATGTAAACGTACAGTCAGTACAAAAGAACATGGTCAGCTCTCTCTGACAACCCTGCTTCTCCACTTTATTTTCATGGAACAATTTGTACCAGTTTTCTTTTCTCTTCCCTAATGGATGCTACGCCTCTGTCATTCCTGCAGTAATCTTTTCCATGCAATAAGATAGGTGTAATGTTCCTGTATGACCATCATATATATAGTCCTATAGTTTTAAACTTCTTAGATAGTCCCTTATATGATGGATCAACATCTAGGCCATGCCTAAGTCTGCCATGGAACCATTTAATTACAATCTTTTACATGGCCGTTTCTTTTTTCACACAACCCTTTTTTTAATTAAAAAGTCAATAAAATCAATCTTACCACATATCAAGGAAATATAAATAAGTAACGATGAATTAGGCAATAGAATATGGCACCCTTTCATCACTGCCTCTGTTTAGACTGCTTTCTGTTGTTAGCTATTTTAAAACAAAGCACAGGTCTGCTCATCGCTGCTTGTTCCTCAGAATATTTTGAAAAAATGGCAGCGAGCAGCTTACTATTTCGTTAAAGTAAAAGGCTTTGGCCAATGAGACCAAGCATCTATTTTTTTGAATGAAACTTTTTTTTAAAAAAAATATCTCAAACCACTATGTGTTACTATTACAAACTAGATTTGTATATTTAGGTTAGCCAATAATATTTCGGCTTCCTTCAAATTTCATCCAATCCACTTCATCGTACTATCTTAGCCTTTCTTTCACCTAATTTCCCCCCCCCCCCCCAAAAAAAAAAAATATGCTATCCAATCTAAGCAGACATGACTTGACCTGACAATATCTCCGATTCTCTTTTTATTATTACCAATATTTGATTATTTAATGGACTATTTAGATAACTAACAACATATTCTTGGTCAGCAAGTCTTCAGGTACATGAATATATGATTTTTATGGGGCTAAGTGGCTTGGTTCAAAATTCTATATTTTTTCTATGTTAGTTGTTTATTTTTAAACTACCTCCTGTTCAATTCTTTTTCCATGTACTTTCAAGCTAATTACGAGAGTCTCTCGTAATACACGAGAATTACGTCATTCGCAACAAGAGCTAAGCGTGTTTTCATAACCGTAGTGTCCACATTTTCTAACGTTTACATCGTAATTTGAAAACCGCCTAAGGGCAAGGCTAGCAAGTTGGTTTTATTTTTAGAAACAATGTGAGACGTGATTTGCGTTGGATATCTATCCGTCCCCCTCCCTTCTACAATGTATTTTAGGCAAATACTTCATTTGAACTTGGAAAAGTGGTACGTTTATCTCAAGGACGAATTTGAAAAATAGGGTACCCTTTTTGGTTCGGCCAAAGCGTTATCAAATAATACGCTGAAGGCGTAGGCGACGACTACAATTCTTGCCGAAAATTTGTAGTACTATCCTATCTTTGACTTTATGCACTAGACTGTTACATTCTAATTTAGATATTGTATTTAGAAGTTCACCACAGTGCCACCAAATGTTACACATTTGATCTCTTTCCCAGGGGCACAGAAGCGATCTATAAGAGATTGCTTAACCCCAATAGTAGTAAATTTAGAATCAAAGAGAACTGAGACTGGATTTTTATTCACTAGACCTCTATGTAGGAGAAGAGATCCTCTCTCGTCATGCGCCGCTGCGGCGTGAAGAGCGGGTAGAGGATGGCCGCAACTCAAGGTAGATATGATAGTAGGTTCAAACAAAGTAGTGCACTGAGGGCATTGAGATGCTCTCCCATAATCGAAGGCAGAACATGTGACAGCACTAGGGTTAGCTTTATTATCATTTGATTCATTACTAGCTACTTGTAACTCTTGTTGAGCACAGTTAGTATGATGACATGATCTATTATTGTTGTGTTGCACTCTACCCCGACTATTATGTCCTCTGCAATTATTGTTATTTGACTTTTGCTGTGGTTTGCACCGCAGTTTTCACAATTGTAATTGTGATTTAAACTTTGATTATAATATCTACCCGATTGACTTTGCTGTTTCCCTGCAAAATATTGACAGCTAGGATAGTTTTTATTGTGGCTACCCCTAAGAAAGTTCCCAAAATTGGCGGAACCAGGGTTACGAGATCTGTCAGATCGCCTCCAGTTCTTAGAAGACGACCCACTGTGGGATGGATCACCCTGATCCTGTCCGTAATTACGATAACTTTTTTTGTCAAAATTGCGTTTATTACCTTGAAATTTACCCTGAAAATTAGGCCCATATGGTGTCGCAGAAGCCACGGGCAAACCCTCTTTAATCTTAGAATTACTAATCGTTTGTTGTGGGTGTTCAGTGACATACTGGCTACAGTATTGTTCCATGTCTTTTATGTCTTTAGGTTTACGTTCATGTATAAAGGCAAGAAAGGACTCATTAACTGATGATAATACTTTGTCCCTAAGTAATAAGTCCATAAGTGCTTCATATGTGTGTTCAGTCTTGGACAACTCAATCCATCGAGTGAAAGTAAGACGTATCTTTGTAATAAAGTCTGACAACTCTACCCCAGTTTCTGGTAATATAGTCTTAAAACGAAGAAATTAATCATATTCTTTAAGTTGATACCTCTTTAATAAAGTTGCTCTAACAACTTCATAGTTAGATTTGTCAGGTTCATCTATTGCCATTATAGTATTTAATGGTTCACCCGTAAGTGTATCCAACAGTTGACCGACATACTTTTCCTTATCTACCTTATGCGATACGCATGAGTGTTCAAATCTATTAAGATAGAACGTTATAACGTCCTTTGCAGCATTGAAAGGAGGTAGTTTTTCTTTATAAGTGTTATGATCTGTTTTACTAGAAGTCGCTTGGGAACTACTCATATTCATCACTTTTGATTTCTCAATCTCCAAAGTCAAGAGTTTTTCTTTATGTTCCATTTTTTGTTTTTCTCTTCTCTCTTCAGCTTCTCTTTGTAACTTTTTCTCTTCAAATTCCTGCTGAATTTTTTTCTCTTCTCCTTGTAACTTTTTCTCTTCAAATTCCTGCTGAATTTTTCTCTCTTTGGCTTCTCTTTGTAACTTTTTCTCTTCAGCTTCCTGCTGAATTTTTCTCTCTTCTCTTTGTAACTTTTTCTCTTCAAATTCTCTTTCCAATCTTTTCTCCTCAGTTTTTTGTTTTTTCTCTTCTGCTTTTTGCGCCTTGTTGTATTGAGTAAGTGCAAACTTCTTCAATTTCTCACCAGTTTCACCAAGGGTTATCCCTTACTGGATAAAGAAATCCAATGTAGACATTATGTCCAATAACGTGCTATCAATACCTCTGAAATAATAATACACTATATCCCAATCTCAGTGGGAGACAAGTCTTTGACAAAGACTTTGTATAGTTACCATGTTTATAATGTCACCATATCCTTTCAGTATCTTATGCGCATCATATTAATAATAGTACATGATCAAGTATATATGTAGACTGTATATGACAACAATATATAACACTAATTAACCAAAGACAAACATCTGGACAATCGAAAACATTCGCAGAGGTCAACTAAACTAAAAAGCTAAACTAAAGAAAATGTTACAAAAAATTGTAATGATAACTGCGAAAAATCACAATAACACAATGACAACACAGTGTATAAACATAAAAGGTGTATAAAAATAAACAATAGAAAAGAGAAGGCAGACAAATACAAACAAATCGGAACAGAACTGAAGAATGTAGAAAAATAACGAAAACTACACTAACACATCTCGTCACAACTAACAAAAAATATCGCGCCAGCAACAAAAGTCGCAACAAATTTCCACAACTGGGAAATTCACGATAAGTTCCCTAAAAGAACGCTCACAATAGACCCTCGGTTAGGTGGGATATTCTATTGGAGTCACCGACCCAACCAAACCAGCTGAAATAAACACACTAATCTCAACATGTAACAAAACAGAAAGCATATAATAGAATGTGTTGCAAAGAAGGCTCAGTTACACACAATATAACGGCACAGTTTCAAAAACCCAAATGCCACTTATCCTAAAGTATAATCCTGGCCTTTTTTTGTCAACACCGAAGTACAATATATGAACAGCAATGATTGGAAGATCCACCGTCGATGGTTACCGAACGACGACAATATGTAGTGGTCTTCAAACGTCCAGCTACTGTGACATTCTCGACAACCAGTTGCGACCTGAAGATCCAACGTTGATATGTCTGTAGACTGTAGTATGTAAACAAACAGCTGAATTGTTTACACTGAGAGCTTGAAAGAAAACGATGTGACTTGCTCGCACAAATAAATGGACATCGTATGTAGAACTGCAGTAGAACGCTTATTAGTAGAACAGTGTCACTCCACTTCAGTAGCAGCTGTGGTCCATGTAGCAATATCATAAAGATGCTAACGCCAGTTTCTGTAGCAGCTGTGGTCCATGTAGCAATATCATAAAGATGCTAATGCCAGTGTTTATGTGGGTCAGCAATCGTTGACCTATTTACCACCGTCCTGTGTAGCTGAAAACCTCACGAATCTGGCCTACCAGATGTAAAAGTCTGTTTGTTCGTGATGTAAACTTTGGTAGAGTGGGCGTGTCGTTTTATCACCTGAACAGTCCAATGTTGCGGTGTATATCTAGGTCACCAGCGTGAGGCGCTGCCAGGGTGTAATGAATACATTCACACAAACAGTATACATGTTTTCAGGCGTGTAGTACTTGGAATATGATGTGGGATGATGTGGTAGGTGTGGGTGTAGACGAATGCGTTTAAGCTCTTGGACAGCTATGCACTGAACCCACTCACCCACATGCAGAAGTCAGTGAAGGTAGGTAATACTGCTGACGTTTCACAATATTTATTATACGACGTACGATAGTATGGACGACACAGAGATTGGCACAAGAATCATGGACATTATATGATGGTAATGGTAGTGAACACTTTGCATCAGCTCAGATATATGGTGCCAACAATAATGGCCTGTCAATCTACGTTTTGCTTTCATATACTGAAGTTCTGGTACCCTGACAGAACCCGTCAGGTACCCCTTTGCAACTATACCGCACGGGAAAGGCGGTTTCAATTGCTTAACAAAAGGCTGTGACTTCTTCGGGCATCACATGCTAGGCACTTCTTCTCATGAAGAATAAAGGCCGTAACAACGGGCCTCTATGGCGACAGCATCAGGCCGCAAGTAGCGGGCCTCAAATATAAGGTAACCTTAGTGTTTTATCTTTCCGTGTACATATTCCTGTTAAGCCTCCCGCTTGCATAGCGGGTTACTCAAGTAGATAACTTTCTTTGGGCTTCTAATGGTCAAAAGACAACTTGGTCTTGGTTCCCGTATCAAGCACCAATTTTTTGTTGTTCGTCCATCACGGGTGATGAAGACCACTCTGTTCATCCAATTATTTAAGAATATGTTAGGTTAGTCTATGGGTACGAAGGTGACTGAAGAGCCCGATGCGGGCCTGGAAAGATCTTGGACAGTGTGGGCAGGGAATGTTTGCTTCATGTGAAGGTTTTATTTCACGGTCCTTTCTAGCTTGTCTCCGCTGTTCTGCTGCTGCTCTTCTGGATGATTCGCATGCTGCTGCACCTTTACGAAGAGATGTGCGCCAAGCAGTTCGGTCTTGCGCAGCAGCTTCCCATGTGTCTGGGTTTATGTCAAAGGTTTTCAATGACGTCTTTAACGTGTCTTTGAAGCGCTTCTTTTGGCCACCATGGGAGCGTTTACCCTTCTGCATCTCACCATAAAAGAGTATCTTTGGCAGTCGATGGTCTGGCATGCGGACTACATGACCTGCCCAGCGAATTTGTGACTGCATCAGAATAGTATCAATACTAGGGATACCAGCTCTGTCAAGAACGGCGGTATCCGGGATCTTGTCTTGCCATTTGATGCTCATTATCTTCCTGAGACAGACTGTATGGAAGTGGTTTAGCTTCTTTACGTGGCGCCTGTATACAGTCCATGTTTCACATGCATATAGCAGCACTTGAAGCACCGCAGCTCTGTACACCTTCAGCTTTGTCTGTAGACTAATGCCACTTCGATGCCAAACGTTGGTGTATAGTCTGCCAAATGTGCTGCTGGCTTTGGAGATCCTGGTGTTCACCTCATCATCAATGACAATGTTCTGGGATAGTGTGCTACCAAGGTATGTGAATCTGTTCACAACATTCAGTTTCTCACCATTAACCTTGATGACTGGCTCAGTATAAACTGTGCCAGGAGCTGGTTGGTACATGATTTCTGTTTTCTTCGTGATGATGGTAAGCCCAAAGTTGGTGCAGGCTTCGGAAAATCTATCCACACTATGCTGCAGATCAGCCTCTGAGCCAGCATTGAGGGCACAATCATCAGCAAACAGAAGATCTCTGATGGTGTGTGATTTGACCTTGGTTTTTGCTTGAAGCCTCCTAAGGTTAAACAATTTTCCATCAATGCGATAACTAATGTCGATTCCTGTGTCCCCGTCTCTAAAAGCATCAGTCAGCATAGCAGAAAACATGATACTGAACAGAGTCGGTGCAAGTACGCACCCTTGTTTAACTCCATTTGAGACGGGGAAAGGCTCTGATAGCTCACCGTTTTCCTGAACTCTAGCCTGCATTCCATCATGCAGTTGCTGCACTATTGTCATAAATTTTTTTGGGCAGCCGTATTTTGCCATGATCTTCCATAGACCCTCTCTACTGACCGTGTCGAACGCCTTTGTCAAGTCGATGAAAGCTGTGTACAGGTCACAGTGCTGTTCTTGGCATTTTTCTTGTAGCTGTCTTGCAGCGAACACCATATCTGTGGTTCCACGTTCTTTCCGGAATCCACACTGACTTTCAGGTAAAAGACCTTTGTCAAGATGAGCCGTAAGGCGATTCAAAAGGATTCTAGCGAATATCTTCCCAGCGATTGATAAAATAGAGATGCCTCGATGATTGTTGCAGTCTTGGCGATTACCTTTACGTTTATATAGATGTATAATTGAGGCATCTTTGAGATCGTGTGGGATGGTTTCACTCTGCCACATTTGCTGGAAGATCATATGAAGTTTCTCTATCAGAACTGCACCGCCATCTTTAAAAACCTCAACAGGAATTGAATCGGAGCCAGGGGCCTTTCCACTAGACAGTTGACGAATCGCTTTTTTAGTTTCCTCCAGAGTTGGTACATCATCTAATGCTTCATTTATAGGAATTTGGGGCAGGCGGATGATGGCTTCGTCGTTAATAGATGATGGCTGGTTCAAGATATTATTAAAATGTTCAGCCCAGCGTTGGAGAATTTTTTCCTTGTCTGTAATTAGTGTTTTTCCATCTGCATTAAGGAGGGGAAATGATCCTGATGATGTTGGACCATAGACCGCTTTGAGTGCAAGGTAAAAGTTTTTCAAGTCATGGCTGTCAGCAAAGCCTTGGATCTCATCTGCTTTATTACTCAGCCATGAATCCCGCATCTGGCGTAGTTTATGTTGGACGATTCTACGCATGTTGTTGAAAGCGTCTTTCTTGGATGTAGATTTTGGATCATTTAAATATGCTTTATGGAGATGGTGTTTCTCAGCCAACATCTGCTTTATATCATCTGAGTTCTCATCAAACCAGTCATTTTGTTTCTTGATGGAAGGACCCAGGACCTCTGTAGCAGTGTTGTAGATCTGCTCACTTAGGGCTGCCTAATTTGTTTCCACACTTTGGTCGTCTAGCGAGATAGATTTGAGACGGTCTTCTAAGGTGTCAGTAAATGACTGTTTGATTTTTGTCTTCTTTAGTTTGGTGACATCCAGCCTCTTTTGAGTTTTCTTCCCCTGAGGGCGCCTGGCTGGTTGGATACGAATTTTAAGTTTAGATACAATGAGGCGATGATCAGTCCAGCATTCGGCACCACACATGGACTTGGTCACCCGGACATCTTGCCTGTCCTTCTTCTTAACAATTACATAGTCAATTAGGTGCCAATGCTTTGAGCGAGGGTGCATCCAGGAGGTCCTGTTGCGGGTAGGAAGTCGAAAAATGGTGTTGGTGACAAGGAGGTCATGTTCTGCGCAAGTCTGGAGGAGACGAAGTCCATTACTGTTACAGCGACCCACGCCGTACCTACCAATAGTGCCATTCCAGGAGATGTTATCTGAGCCTACTCTTGCATTAAAGTCACCAAGAATGATGAGCTTATCTGCTTTAGGAACTGATGCAATGACTGCATGTAGTTCTTCGTAAAACTTATCCTTGACATCGTCCTGGTTTGTCATAGTTGGTGCATACGCGCTAATGATGGTAGCATGTTTTCTTCCATAGAACAGAGGGATCTTGACCGTCATGAGTCGGTCATTTATTCCCTTTGGGGGCCCCGCTAACTTGCTGACAATTGCTGTTTTGATTGCAAATCCAACCCCTGCTTCTCGTCTTTCTTCAGTTCCTCTTCCGCTCCAAAAGAATGTATAACCTGCACCCTTTTCGCAAAGTTGGCCCTCGCCTGCAAGTCGAGTTTCACTCAGTGCTGCTATGTCAATGTTGTACCTGGCCAGTTCTCTCCCAATCAGGGCAGTTCGTCTCTCAGGTCTGTTTGCGTTAAAGTCTTTGTCAAGTAAAGTGCGCACATTCCATGCGCCTAGAATGAGGGGGAAAAATCTGTCCTTTCTTTTTCTTATATGTCGACCGCCAAAGTAGGGTACCCACCAACCGCGGTAAGCTGGTTAGGTAATGGTGAAGCAGGCAATGTTTAGGGCACCTTTTCTAGCCCCTTCCTCATGCCATGGAGATGAGCTGTGCTTTCCTAAAGAGGGCTGCTCAGACACTCAGGGGGCTGCCGAGTCCCACTGCTGCTCCGATCAGTGGAAGATGACCATATGGCCTGAGCCGCCTGTGTGTAGGTCTGCGACTACGACTGCCAGCGTACCCACGCCTGCCGCTTCGCCGCTCGCCCATCGCCACAGGACTTGTTGTGAGTGGATGGATGAATGGATGAATGGATGAAAGAGTGACTTGCGCTGTGATTTGGATTAAAGTGAGGAAGAGTTGCGCAATTCGTCGACCTCACTCTCTCGCCTGGGTCCATCTCAATCCAGTGGCAAGACAAGTCAAGACGAATGGAGATGAAGTCAGGTGCAGTGGATGACCAGGGCTTTCTACGTGCCTCGCCGTGCTCCTTACGCTCCACAGCGCGTTGCTGGTAATCGCCGTCATGCCCGTTGAACCAACAGGTGGTTTCTTCCGCGCAGTCTATCGAATCCAGTCTTCGCATGCATGGGTAGGCAGACCCTAACTCACCGAAGGTTTATAACCATTCGGGTACCCTCACCTAGTTTAGCCGGCCTGTCAAAGCCGTTGTCCGGGGGTGGCCGCTGTCGCATGCTGACAGCTGCGAGGAGCCACAGGTGAGAGCTGGATGCCAGGTTTGGACCAAAGGTGGCTGAGCTGCCCTAAAAAGGGCATGACAGCTCCTTCACCAGAGGTACTACCAATACCTGACTTCCCAACACCCCCCAATAATGGGGCTCTATATAACATATCAGCTGTGAGCTCTGTTCAACATGTCGCCTTAAGGTAATCAAATGTACTTCTCTAACCTAGGCATACGAGAAGATCAAAAATGACTCTATTACCTTGTTTCAGAATCCTATAAAACATTAAACACAACACTGCCATTCCTGGCATACAGAATTAACTAGGGGAAGGAAAGATGACATCTCAGTCATACAATGAACTTCCAAATCCCTGAAAAGATGGCAAGGAAAAATCTTCGGACCTCTGTCCGATCACAACGCCCAGGGTACACTGCCAAGACGGAAGTCTGCCGGTCTTTGCGCAAACCTGCGCATGTGCAAACAAGCACAGACCTGAGCGAAACTAACCCAAGACCAGGGCGTTTCCTCATGCGAGAGGCAAAGCCACTCCGTATATGGTCATGTGAATAGTGACTTAAGACAAGACGAATATATAAGACCTTCCCCGACACAGATCAACATAAGACAAGGGGAAGATAACCAGGAATCAAACCTGTCACTAATCGTAAATCACCAGTTCCCTTTCTTAGACTATCAAAATAATTAACAGGTTGATGTCTTTAAACATATATGCCAAATAGACAGCAACACATACTTCAACTGGTTTCCTTACCAAGTATAAAGTAGCTACTTTAACTGATTTCCTTACCATGCCTTGAATAGCTACTTCAACTGGTTTCCTTACAACGCCTAGAGTAGCTACTTCAACTTGGTTTCCTTTCCAAGTACAGAATAGCTACATCAACTGGTTTCCTTACCAAGCATAGAGTAGCTACTTCAACTGTTTTCTTTACCAAGTATAGAGTAGCTACGTCAACTGGTTTCATTACCAAGTATAGAGAAGCTACTTCAACGGGTTTCCTTACCAAGTATAGAATAGCTACTTTAACTGGTTTCCTTACTAAACCTAGAGTAGCTTCTTTAACTGGCTTCTTTACTAAGCCTATAGTAGCTACTTCAACTAACATCCTTACCAAGGATAGATTAGCTACATCAACTGGTTTCTTTATCTAGCCTACAGTAATTACTTCAACTGTTTTCATTACCAAGTATAGAGAAGCTACTACAACTGGTTTCCTTACCACGTATAGAATATTTACTTTAACTGGTTTCCTTACCAAACCTAGAGTATCTACTTTAACTGACCTTTTTACTAAGCCTAGAGTAGCTACTTCGCCTGACATCCTTACCAAGTATAGAGTAGCTGCATCAACTGGTTTCCTTACCTAGCCTAGAGTAGCTACTTCAACTGGTTTCTTTACCAAGCATAGATTAGCTACTTCAAATTTTTCCGTACCAAGTATAGAGTAGCTACTTCAACTGTTTTTCTTAAAAAGTATAGAGTAGCTACTTCAATTGGTTTCCATATAAAGCCTACAGTAGTTACTTAAATTGGTTTCCTTACTATGTATATAGCAGCTATTTCATTTGGTTTCCTTATTAACTCTTTAAGTCCCAACAGCCAGTATACTGTACTTTCTTTTAGACCCATTTGGCCCGATCAACAGTATACTGGCTTTCGTATCTCTTGATCCTTTCTAGGGCTGTTTTCTAATTTTGACAACTCAAAAACGCCATTTTCTTAAAGTATAGCCATCCATTTTGGACTTTTGGTTATTTATGCATATGAACATTTTTAAAAATTATTTCCAAACAACAACATTAAAAACGCACTGGGGTGGCCATTTTTGCTTGGGCCAAACCTACTTTTTTGCTTGGGACTAAAAGAGTTAAGTATAGGATAGCTACTTCAACTGTTTTCCTTACGAACCCTAGAGTAGCTACTTCATCTGGTATCCTTACCAAATATATAGGAGCTACTTCAACTGTTTCTTTACAAAGCCTATAGTAGCTTTTTCAACTAGTTTCTTTACCAAGTATAAAGTAACTACTTCAACTGGTTTCCTTACCAAGCCTATAGTTGCCACTTCAGCTGGTTTCCTTGCTACGCCTACAGAAGCTTCTTCAACTGATTTCCTTACCAAGAATATAGTAGCTACTTCAAATGGTGTCCCTACCAAGCCTGGAAAAGCTACTTCATCTGATTCCTTATCAAATGTAGAGTAGCTACTTCAACTGTATTCTTTACGAAGCCTAGAGAAGCTACTTTCACTGGTGTCCTTACGAAGTATAGAGTAGCTACTTCAACTGGTTTCCTTACCAAGTATAGAGTAGCTACTTCAACCGTTTCATTACAAAATTTAGAGCAGATGTTTCATCTGGTTTCTATACAAAGCCATAGATTAGCTACTTCAAATGGTTTCCTTATCACGTATAAGTAGAGTAGCTACTTCAACTGATTTCCTTACCAAATATAGAGTAGCTACTTCAATCGGTTTCCATACAAATCCTACATTAGTTACTTCAACTGGTTTTCTTTCCAAGTATGGAGTAGCTATTTCATTTGGTTTCCTCATTAAATGTAGAATAGCTACTTCGACTGGTATCTTTACAAAGCCTATAGTAGCTACTTTAAATGGTTTCCTTACCAAAAGACGGGACAAAACATTCACATCATCTTGCAGTATTCATTTCTGTGGCAATTTGTAAAATATTATGAGGTTGCCTAGCACATTCACAACCCAATATTTGCCGCATTGTACGACATGCTTAAGAGGGCAGTATCACTACACTTTCTGTGTCTCTTCAAAAACCTCGGGATCTACACGAGACACATAATTATCAGTTTTATTTTTTATCTCCATTGATAGGGAGCCGCGCTGGTGTAATGGCTACAACATTGTACTGGCGACCAGGTTTTCAAGGTTCAAGCCCGGGCGTCAGCGTTTGAAGGAATGTTAACGACCAGGAAATTTGACATTAAAAGAATGCTAGTGTGCACATCAAAGTTCACCCTTCTACACATTACATTTCTAGTAACACTGCTATAGAAGGACTCACGGCAGAATGTAAGACTGTTGGCGTGTGACACCTTTGTACTTACAGTCTACCACAAATCACGGAATGTCTATCTTCTTTACACTCTGCCACAGATCGTGGAATTTCTGCCTTCTTTCGATAATTGTTTACTTCAAGTATGATTACGACCTTTATCGGGCTCTTGTGTGTTTTATTGTCTTAGTTCATTATATTTCATGTATTTGTTTTAATGTGGACGGGCGCACATAGCTCATGTATATTGGGAATGATTGCCCAATTAAAATCGTTACACTACTGTCATGATATACATGACGTGTATACATGTGTGTGGGTAGAGAATGGTGTAACCTAGTTATAGTGTATTATTATTAAAGTATGCAAGCGTGGAAGGTTACATTTAATGTTCACTGTTAGAAGCACGCACCATGGTTGAAAATACTCAATGGCGTACGTGTGTGAACTGAGGTTTATGGGCGCTTGTGAAAAGCGTGCGGAGTGAATGTAGTGAGCATACTTGTCAGAGAAGAATACTGAGATGTTACGGGGAGTTTGTGGCCATCCGTCGTCGGAGACGGTAGTGGTTTTGTATAGTATGTGAATAGTGTCTGTGATTTTGATTATCATATATTGGATGTGACACGATGAGGTTCCGCGTAATGTGCACTTAATATAAGGCCTTTCTACATTATTGTTTATAAGCGCGTTGTGGTTTTCCCGCGCTGTGAAGTTCTGGAGGAACTTGGACGCCTGGTGATTAGACCAGAGATAGAGATATATATGTACGAGGTGTAAATGCCGCACTTACAGTGAATGCAGACCATAGAGATATATTTGTGCGAGGAGCGAATGCCGCACTTACATTGAATGCAGACCATACAGATACATGTGCGAGGGGTGAATTCCGCACTTACATTGAATGCTGTTGCCACCAGTACGTTAGAATGACTGTACCACATATTGTATTGATGCAAGCTTTTTGTACTATTGTTACTGATGTCCAGAGCTATGCTGTTGAGATTATATGTATGGAACTGTGTCCCAGAGTTCTGTCAAGTTATTCATTTCCGTACGTACTAGAGGTGGGCGAATCGATACACTCCGTTGTTTCGAGACAGTCGGCTCAATTAATTATACTGTGTCGAAACAGTGTGTCGAAACAGTGTGTCGACACGGCGGCACAATTTCCCGTATAGGGGAGAAAGAAGTCTCTTATAGACAGTACCGGGGCGGGTATACATGAATTGTGTGAGACAATTTCCTCTGTTTTTACTGTCGTGTGTGAAAATCTATGGCGTTTCGTGTGACCACAATTCAATATTTTTACACAAGTCTTCATTATGATGAAATAAAACGTAGATATGAAGATAGCTGCAGTATATGAGAAAATAATAAAAAACAACAATAATAATAACAACAGTAATAATAACACATGATATCAAACTAGAGTAAGCTAGTTTTGGTAGACAATGATTCAAATCCACACCGAGTAGGCCTACACATATATCAGCAGAACTAATAAAGTGTCCATTACATTTATACGAACACACGGACACGGATAGTGCCCAAAACATTGACAACTGCAGCACTGACACAATTTCCAGTGTCTATAACTTCTCAGCAAAAATAATATCACTTGTAAAATCAAGTCATCATAACACATCCCTGAAAAATATGACATGTTTGATATTCCATACTAATGTTCCGAACGGTTGATTCAAATTTTACATAGGATCAGACAGTGTGTCGCTGCAAAACAGCGAGGCAGACGAAACAAACAAGCAGGAAGTGTCGAATCGCTCGCTGTTTCGAAGCATATTTTCGACCCTTGAATGATAAAATACCAGAACACACGTTACATTTTACTTTGTTGTCTTTGATCTTTACAAAATAATCCCAAACAGGGCTTCTCCCCGCCATAAATGAAGATTAAATGATGTTGAACACAAGTTTTAAACACTATTTTATGTATAAACAAAACACGTTTTCTTACGAGAGCGCCCGAATCAAGAGTACCGTAACATGCGTATAATGAGCGCTTGGATGAAATAGAACTATGGAACTGTTTCGAAACAGCAGACTACAAGTAAATTAACTGAAACAATGAGACATGAGTCGTGACACCCTAGTATGCAGATTTACTTATTCTCGTTAGTACAAATCTATGGTATTTCGTGTGACCACTGTTAAGAATTTTACACAGTCGTTTTCATTATGATGATATGCAAGGGGAACATGCTGACAGCTGCAGTAAAAGTGAAAAAAATAATAATAATAACAGTAATAATGACACATTATATAAAACTAGAATAGGTACAGTCAGCGACAATGATTCAACTCAAACCGAGCAGACACCTAATAGTAGTAAGCCTCTTTCAGTCCTGAGGAATTATTTAAAAAAAAAAAATTATGACTTGTTTGATTTTCCATACTATTTATAAACGCCTAATGTACCGCACGCTTGACACATTTTTACAAAGGCCCCTGAAGGTTAGACAATGATACAGTGTGCCTCTTTGCAAAACAGCGAAGCGGACGGGAACTGAAACTGCAGTTTCAATACACGAAACAGGCTATGTATCGAATCTGCGTGAGACAGTGCGTCTCTGCAAAACAGTCAGGAATTGACACTGTATCGACACCGCAAGAAAACTGTGTTTCGAAGCGTTCGGGTACGATGCAGTTTCAACGCATTGTATCGATACATACACACAGTAGCCATCTCTAGTACGTACTGTCTTGAGTGTCCGCCCAATTTATACACCAACTATTAGACAGTAAGATACTTCACGAAATCTATCTCGAGACACCTACATTTAAGATTAAGCCAAATTTAGCAATGCTTTATTGTGTTTTGTTTTAATTACGTTCTTCTTGTTCCCATCAGATAGGTGTGCAAGAAGTAGTCAATTTATTCTGTTTCAGATATAGTAACGTGCAACTAAACTGTTAGATAAAATATGGATTCTACACTGCGGCTCTGCAAGATTCATGACAGAAAGATAACACAATAAAAATATTATTATATTTATTCAAACTTTTTCACCTAGTGGGCCTGGTCTGAGAAGAAAATGTGCGATGTGGATTGGTCATGTTTGACCTTGTACTGTTACAGATGTATGTGGGGCAAGAATGTGTTTTACCTCATAAGCAAAGTCCATATCGAAACAGAATGAAGTCAGGCGACGATAGAGAATTATATAGCCAAGTTGTAAAGTTCAGATACAACATATAAAAACGAGACCTAAGTGTTGACATTTGGCATTAGTAAAGTTTGTTTATTTCACACAGACAGTAGGTAATGAAAGACTACACCAGTGGATCTCAAATAAAATAAAGATTATTTAAATGAACATAACAGTGTGTAACGTTTTAAGAATATTTCGGAATGTTTCATCCTTATATGTGTATAATATCTATCTAATTATCTGCTCTTAGTATGTACAAAATGTGGCACAGAAAACATAAAACGCGACAAGAAAGAGAGAGCAAGGTTATATGATAATAAACTCGCACTTCTGTCATCCACACAGATAAAACAGCTCAAGATCTATGATGTCTGTTGTCTTAATTCCAGCTATTGTTTTGATATCTACACTCCTGACGCTGAAAGTGGACGCTCAAGGTATGACTTGGTCTCTATTTATAGCTGTCATGACAAACAGTGTGATGTTCTCATAGCTACAACGTTTATGTACACTGCGTGTAAGAAACACGAGTTATAATTGCCATATAATTTTAAGTAACTTTTCACTCTCAAAAATGTGTGTCATAAAACAAAGTAAACTATGACACCAACAACAATATCACATGTATGACAGGTGCCTGTTGTATTCTACATTACTACAAAAAAAATACGTCAGACATGAGCATCCAAAGTAATGAAACCACAGTCAACCAAATCTGGATATTTGAGAAAAAAAATATATGGGGGAGAGAAGCGAAGTGAAGTGTTGGCGTTATACAGACCACAACTCAACGTAAAAGAAAGCACCATAATCATATAACATGCGTATAAAACATAAGTAAATGTGACTGTAAAGAAAACAAAAACGTGATAGCAAATCTGTCAACAAGAAAAAGTAGAATAATCACCATAGTTAGTGCACGCTCGTGAATAGCCAATCAAACTACACAGATGATACATAAAACTAACTATGAAGACGCAGAGAAGAATTACTAGATATGCATATAAATAGCTGTTGTTGTACAACTTGGCACTGACTGCGAATGAGCGACGAACACAGCAGCCATTGATTTACATATATCACTTTTATTTTCCTTGGTCCATGTAAAGAACAATATGTATGATGTACCCCAGATGTCAAGATACACGATGTGCGATGCTTGTGCAGATGATGAACAACGATAGGGGTATGAAGTTACACGAACGCCACTGGTTTCAGTCCCTTTACATTTATTAGACTGTTACACAAATTCATAGATACCATTTACATTGACAAGCGCACCGTCATAATACTGAGGCTAACATTTCCTGTAGGAAATAACAAACTACAGTATTAATACACTGGCTCTACTGTCAAACATTGACACTACACAGAATGTCCTTTGTGCTGCATACACTCCTCGTACACAATAATACACCCTCCAGGTGTGAATCACTTATTGCAAGTGATTGGCGACATAACACATCTCTAAATGGATTCTCTCAGAATCTCCTTAGGGCAGGACAGTAAACTTCGCCTGCATTTATCCTAACATCGCTACACTACGAGAAATACGCTTCGCCTTACTTTACAGTAGCTTCAAGGCGGGAAAAGCTTCGCCTTATAATGTTCTCCACGAACACAACTATAAAGTTCCCAATAGAACAGGTCCAGGTGGAAAAATCATCGCCATTAAGAAATAATATATAGGACCTATCACGTCATAATTATAATAATTACAGCTATGGATTCTCATAGTCACAAAATACGAGCTAACAGCTCGGCTGCCAAACACAGAATATCCCACTCAGCCCAGACTTGTATTCACTAAACGCTTTCTCCCAGCGCACGCACAAGTCACACAGTGTTGACATAAAGTCAGACATGAACTCAATCCCTGATTTACACTTAAACAAGTGTTGAGAACAACAGTTCAGTGACCGTTAGCACCAATCACTATCATCATTCACACTCGTGAAACTGTTCCGTGACATCCAACTCCCTCTCCAGATGGAAAACGGAGTTTTGCACCGAAGAATTAAGTATTGTGACGGTATTTTCTCCTCTGCTTTGCAGTAGTGGTCCAACAGTTGCCAAAACTCAAGAGTATCTAATACTGGTCTTTAAAGGTGTCTATCTTCGCACAAAATGACTCTTGGCAGAGTTGTACATAGAAGGATAATGATGCTTCTATCTGAAAAGAGTTTCACAAGATATTTCAGAAAAGCGAAAACAATTCTGCATTGGCTGAGCACGTTAATTATTTGATCTGCCGACAACTTTTGTCAAGGATTAAGCTATTATTAGTTTCAACTCGTTAAGCCCCCCCTCCCCCCTTCTGGTTTACTCAGTTAAATTCTTATTATTCTGGTATAGCTATGTTTAGAGTGTAATTTGCCTGAGTCAAACAAGCAGTACATTCAAAAAGACTAAATCGACGTTAAATGTATTAACAAAAAACTGATTTAATAATCATTTAGTTTTAACAAGGGTTAAAATAATTGAATAGTTTTAAAAAAAATGTTCATCATTGAATGATAGCAGGTTTTATGGTAAAACTTCACTTTGGCGGCTTATACGTTTCACTTAGCTGCCAATAGTAGTTTCTGCTCCCGCTGATGGATTCTGTGCAGATAGGCCATTGGAGTACCCACGACTCTGGTTAACCTTAAAGGTGCAGCACATTCACAGAACAATCAAGGAGTTCCAGAGATTAGTACACTCACTGGTACCACCACCAACAACAATGGTAAAAGAATAGAAACTAAACGCTCTCCTGAGTATTGCGTTTCTCGACACATACTTATGTGTCCCTTTTCTTCTTTTCTACCATCGCATCTATCTCAGAATTTACCCTCGATGAGAATTAAACTTAATCCCTCGAGAGAAACTTTCCTTACATTTAAATTGAATAGCTTTATCATTATTTTACATTTAAATGAAAAGGTTAATATTACAGATAGACTATATTTACATTTACATTGTTTTAAAAGTGTTCACAATATAAACTGAATCTGTTTTCATTTAAATTTACACTGATTGAAAAGTTTGAAACTTTCATTAACTTTAAAGTGAAAATGTTTACATAGACATTTACACTGGTTTAAAATTGTAAGTATTGCACTTAGAATGTACATCATATCTTTCATCTTTCCCTCCCTGCTCCGTACGGAACTTGGGACTACCGATGCTTTTAGTTCTGTGTAAGGAGATAGCAATAAAGCATTCACTTGCCCTAGCAGTGATGGTTCATGAAATCATCATTCTATATGATGAGATTGCCAGCCTCAAATGACTTGGACATCCACTAGTGATTTTCAAATATTAATAATTACATGGTAATACGAGTATATACATATTAGTTCACATGTTAGTAATGAAAAATATAGAATGTAAAGTGACAACTTACACCAATCCTGGCTCACAGTCTTTTTCTTCAGATGAATGAAGTTAAGGCACTTGATTATGTCTCTTACACGTGTTCTTGGGGGTCGTTACATTTGTAAGAGAGTTACCTCTATGACACCGTGTATTTCAGTGTGCTGGGTTTCTGTGTTATTTATGTTAATTATTATTAATTGTCTACAGAGTGAGGTCCAGCTATGTAAGTCCCTGAGACTAATAGTTGATGATGATGTATTCTCAGGGGACCTAACTGCTACCGCCCTATGATCTCACTCTGCGAAATATTTTAAGTCTATTAATTTATATGGCTACGTGTCTAGGGTAATGTATGTGTGATGTATGATAACAAATTTAACACAACTGTAACTCATTCTAATAAACTCAAGTAAGACAGTGGTTAAAGTTATAGGATTAATTTACAATTGTAATTTCCGGACTCTCAAATGTTTTGAATCAGGAATGTTAAACTCAAAATAAATGTGGTTATGTACACAGGTAAATACAGTGGATGGACATCTTGTCCCATAAATGATATTATTAAAATGTTTCTGTACTTGTATCCCTGGCTGTAGTAACAAGGTATTAAGAAGAGTCACTAGTTGGAAGAACTGTTCCTTTCATCATGTCACTAGAACGTTTAATTACAGTGTGGAGGTTAACAATGAAATGAGAAATCATAAGCCCTCAAAACGAAGGCCTTTCTTTCAATCCGTGGCAAGTAGGTGGTTGACTGGAAATATGACACTTTCTGTTCACACGTGTCTCAGCTGGAGTCAGCTTTTGCAGTTAGATTTCACAATACAAATAACAGGTAAGTTGCCTCGTACACTGCCTCTCCAGGTTTTGTCTTACTGGGTACTCGTTGATGCAACCCTGCAACAATGAACAATGCCTCCCTAAATACACTTCATATACACATCTCCACACCTAACAAATAAACATCGTTAAACATTCGTAGTGATCAGCCCAAGTGCTAATCAATAGCTACAGTTCCTAATTGTATTGTGACTTCTTCTCAATCCGTGGGTATTTGCTCTTTCCCACATGGCTTCAACGCCTCTGTCACTTAGACTTTAGTTATCTTTTATATCATCAGCTGGGATACACTCTTTTCTTTTTTCTTTCTAATGATCTGTTAACTCTGGTAGTATGGCTTCCTATTTAATCTCCAAGAGTTATTGGAACACTGTGGCCTGTAGAGAACTGCCAGTAGCTTTCTGGTCTTATAGTCAAAATATTTTGTTATGCATGGCAATATTCAAACACCATTTACATTTTGTTTTTCTGCTTCAATAGTCTGCTTAGGCATGCATGTGCTCCCTTAGGATGTCATAAGCTTCCACAATAGCAATGTCGCACAACACAAAATTTGTGGACGCCCTATCTGGGTTAGCCTCTACACATTAATAAGAATATTAATAAAAGCATTTATCTTACCGCAATCAATGAAATAATACACTAGTATAGATTAACTGGCGATCAATGGGCACAAATCTTGATCGCCGCCTTCCAGACGCAAAGGCAATGGGTTACACACAAGGCTTTGCTATTGTTCTTAATCTGACTACGTGAACAAATATTCTTCAAGTGGCAGCGTTCGCTTGGCCACCTTTTAGTTTTATCTCTTCCCTTTTCAATATCAGTACCCAATCAAATTTGAATCCAGCCAATTTGACCTTTTCCACAGACGCGTTAGAAAGTGTAACATCCCAAGATTTTCGAAACCGAGCAGTTATCAGCGCCTTATTCTGCCTGTCTCAATTTCTTATTTCTACAATATCTCTGTTATTAATTGTGCGATTTTAAAGGTGAAAAGTGATTATTAAATGGCCCACTGTCCTTTATCTATCATTTATAACTTCATATGCTTCGTTATCTTTGTTTCCATCTGTGTACTTTTCCTCTTTATTTATTCCAATTACAATACTTTTCTATCCGGCAAGGTAATTCATTATAAGGAATAATATGATCTTTTAATAAACAATATTATCATAACTTTTCAAACGTCCCTTTTTATTTCTGTATTCTTCGTTCTTTCCGAAGAAATAATTATCTGAGTTTCCTCTTTCCCCCCCCCACCCCCCACCCCCCCCCCCACCCTTTTTTATGCCAACAAGCGTTAGTCGTTTCAGTTGCCAAGTAACAAATTAGGCTAACTTTTGTCACTTTAACTACCTCTTCCCCTCTCTCCTTGTATTTTCAAGACGGTGGCGACTTGGACCGATGCCAAGCTGTCTATCCGTCGTTCCTAACAATTAGTACGGGTGTAGAAAAAGTGGGGTTTGGTAGGTGAGACTTGCCAGCTCGCTAACAAATATTCAAATTTTAGCCACGCGTCTTGTGTTTCAAGAGAAGGGGCCTAACGACACACTGTCGCATGCTGTACTATGAATAGATTCTAAGAATGCTTTAGTTAGTTTTTTTTCAGCCAAGGTCAAATGTAGAAGTTGTTTATAGCTTTTCCACGGCAATATTGAAAAAAAATTCAAATACGGTAATATTATTATATTTGAGAGGGTGGTTAAAACGGAGCATTTTATCACACATCTCCCCTGTTAAAAAGATGCATCCCAATGCTTCCTAATGCATCTTTAGATTCCGTGTTAATAATCCCGATCAAAAGAACTCAACTAGGCTTTGTGAGTATCCTCGGTTTCTGCAGGTAGGTGCCTACTCAAAAAATCTGCCCAAACATTCTGCGACCCAGGAATGTATTCAATGCTAAACGAATAAGGTTGAATGAGCAAATACATCTTAATAAACGGGCATTTCCATATTTTGCCTGAGCCAAAAATACCAATGGCTGATGATCCGATTGTACAACAAATGTTCTACCATATAGATAGATCTGGAACTTCTTGATCGCCCAGACTAAAGCCAAACATTCTTTTTCCATAGTTGAGTAGTTTTGTTCCGCACTGTTTAATTTGCGACTGGCATAAGCAACTGGGTTTAATTCCCCACCTGGCGAAGAGGACCTTTGTAACAAAGTGGCCCCCCAAGCCCACATTACTAGCGTCCGTTATTACCACGAATTCTTGACTCAAATCAGGTAATTTCAAAATAGGCTTGCTGGTGAATTTTTCCTTTAACACATTATATGCCAATTCACATTCTGCCGACCATTCAATCTTATCCGGTTTTCCTTTACGAGTTAAATCTGTCAGAGGAGCACACACAGAGTTAATGTTTTTAATGTACTTCTGATAAAAGCCACAAAGTTGAAAAAAGGATCGCACTTCCTTTTTAGTCTGTGGTCTGGGTGCTCTCTGCAATTTCTCCAGGTTCTTGTGGTCAGGGGTCATGCTACCCTGATGCACAGTATGTCCCAAAAATTCTAATTCTTTGCATCCAATACAACATTTTGTTGGTCTAGCAGTTAAGTTTGCCTCTCTGAGTCTATCAAATAGCATATTCAAAGAGTAAACGTGTTCTTCAAATGTTTCCGTAGCGATGAGGATATCATCCATGAAATTTGTAATACATGGGTTTTTCAGAAGATCCAACAGTTTTCGCATCATTCTGGAAAACACACTAGGCGCATTCTTCAATCCAAACGGTAACATGTTAAACTCATAATGCCCTTCCGAGGTGCTAAAAGCTAGATAAGGTCGAATCTCAGGCTTCACTGGAATTTGGTAATATCCCTTGCTGAGATCTACCTTGGAAAAATATTTTGCCTTGTTCAACCTGGCAAACAGTTGATTAGTATCAGGTAATGGATTCACCTGACTTTCTGTGACAGCATTCAGTTTCCTGTAATCTATGCACAGTCTATGTTCTCCAGAGGGTTTCCACAACAACACCACACTGGAGCTATAAGGAGATTCACTGTGAGAAATAATCCCTTCTTGTAACAGATAATCTATCTCCTCTTTCAAAGCTTTCTCTTTTGCGAATGGGATAGTATAGGCTCTCATACAGATGGGTGTTGGGTCTAGTAGTTTCATGTCATATTCCAACAAGTTTGTGTGCCCCAGTCTGTCCGTTAACACGTATGTATGATTTTCCAGGACCTTTTGAATCTACTCCCTCTGCCCTGTTGTCAGATGTTTACTGATTTTTACCTGTGCAGGGGTCTCACGTGGCCTCAGGGGGTATTCATAAGAGGTGAGAGGTTCATTCTTCATCTCAGTGGCTATGGCTAAGGTCATTAAATGTGTTCTTTCCCTATTGTTTCTGTCAATATACTTCTTTAGAAGGTTCACGTGATAGACTTTTTCCTTTCCTTTCTTGTGTATCTTGTAGTTAGTTCTGGATACCTTTTCCAAAACTGTGTATGGACCTTGGAATCCAATTTGAAGTTTGTTGCTGCTGCCGGGTAGTAGAAGAAGCACCTGCTCTCCCACAGCAAGCTCCATATCCTTTGCTTTCTTATTGAAATATGCAGCATGTCTCTTCCTGGTTTGTACCAGGTTTTCATTTGCAAGTTCCAGCCAGTTTTTAAAACGAGTACTCAGTTCGTTCACATACTGATATGATGAGGATACAGTCTCTTCTGCCTTCTTATCTGTCCATGTCCTCAATAAGGCTTCCAATGGACCTTTAATTGGTCTGTCGAACAACAATGTTGCCGGTGCCATTCCTGTTGAGTTATGAGGGACTTCCTGGTAAGCAAAGAGTGCCGTGGGCAAGTATTGATCCCATGTATCAGGTTTCTCATGTGCCAGTTTTCGCAGGATGGAAATGAGTGTCCCGTTAAATCTTTCCACCTGGCCGTTCCCTTGGGGGTGATACGGACTACAATGAAAGTGCTTGGCTTGGAATATCCGGAAAACTTCCTCAGTTAGTCTCCCCTTGAACTGTGATCAATTATCAGTCAAGATTTGGTGGGGAAAAACCTAACCTCGTGAATATTATAAGTAATGCCTCTGCCACATGTTTTAAGTCGATTGATGACAGGGCTACCGCCTCTCCCCACATAGAACAAGTGTCCACCAGAGTAAGGATGTAACTGTTCCTCCTCTTGGTACGTGTGAGAGGTCCCAAAATATCAACTGCAACTCTTTCAAAACGGGTTCTCACTATTGGCATCTCCCCTAAAGTTGCAGATGCAGTCCAATTCTTTGGAGCTACCCTTTGGCATTCTGTGCAGGATTTGACACATCTCTTTATATCTTCCGTTATCCCTGGCCAGAAGTAATGACAAGCTATACGCTGTCCTGTGGCGCTGATTCCCATATGACCACTGAAGAGGACCGCATGTCCTAACTCCATCACCTTTTCCCTATATGAAGTGGGAAGAACCAGCTGTCCATGACCATTTGAACCAGTTCCAGCCTTCCTATACATTAATGTATTCTTCATATAAAAGTCTCATTTGTTTGGAGGGTATGGCATTTTGGGGGTTTCTTGAAACACGGCTTTAGTGACCTATCCTCAGCCTGTGCCTTCTTCATCTCCTCTGGATGAGTATTTATTGGGTTTTCTTTCTCCTTCCTTGATTGTGACCTGGTCTGTACTGTAGCCATGATCACTGGTCTTTTGGGATTTACAAAAAAGACGTATCTACACCCCAATATCAGAGGGTAGATTGGTTCGTTATCACTGCTGCTCTAATCACTCCTTCCACATATCGAGTTTTTACACTTATTCTGGCAATGGGAAGTGTCATGGTTGCTACTTTCTTAGTAGCCCCTTTGATTTCCACTGTTTCTGTGGTATATTGATCTGGGTGCACCAGGTGAGAACTCACGACTGAGTCAAAATCCAATCCAGTATCATAAAGGCACCTTATGTTGGTGGCCCCATTACATACTACGTCTTCACATACAGGGGGATGATAAGGTTCCTGCAGGAAAGTAGGGTTTTCATTGGGTCCCTTGTTTCCTGTTTTCATGCATGCAGCGTAATGCGGATGTTTCTTCTTACAGTCTCTGGTGTTATGATTGTCCCTCTTACAAAATTTACACCATCTCTTTTCCGGGTTGAAAGGTTTCTTTTCATTGAATTGCGGGTTTCTATCTCTAGGGTCAAATCTTTGCCTATCATAGTTTGGTTTACCTCTATTTCATTGGTCCCTATTATCAAATTTGTTCTGGTTTTGAGGGGCTTTGTTATTTTCTACCTGTTTTCTTTTTACTCCAGCTATTTCAGACTGGGCTTCCTGATACCTTTCAGCCACATTAAGAATCTCCCCCAGCCTCTCCGCACCTTGTTCCGTGAGAAATTTTCTCAGGTCTGGAGCGATGCACTCTCTTAACTGCTCCATCATAATCATTTCCTTTAAAACTTGGGGTTTTCCCCAGAGCAGTCAATTTCTCCAGGTAAGTATCTAGTCGTGCAGAGAACTGGTGGTAGGTCTACCCCGGAAAGTAGTTCAGCATTTCTAAATTTTGTTCGGTAAAATTCACAATTTTTCTCATATCTAACTAGGAGAGCTTGTTTTAAAATGTCATAGTCTTCCTGATCGTCTCTACTCAATTTTGAGAACACTTCATAAGATGTTTCCCGAAGCCCTTGGGATAACTTTAGACTCCATTTTTCCCTCTCCAAACCATAATTTGTAGCTAGTCTTTCTAATCTACAGAGGAAGGACTCAATGTCATCCTCTTTTTCTACAAAGGGGTCCAAATGAAACCCCATGGCTGAGTTGGAGGCTCCCTGACTTGCAGTAGCATCAGAGGTAGATGAGCTGTTACCATTTTCTGGAGCAAGGCCTTGCAATTCTAACTCTCTTAGTCGTAGCTCATGTTCCCTCTGTAATCTCCTCTCCTCCTTTTCAGCCTCTAATCTCTTTTCTTCTTTCTCTGCTTCCCTCTTCTTTTCCTCTGCTTCCAATTTCTTCTCCTCTAATTGTAGCCTTTTGATTTCAGCCTCCCTCTCAGCCTCTAATTTCCTAGCCTCCGTAGCATTTTCTAATTGTAATCGCTTAGTTTCCTTGTCTGCCTCTACCTGTAATCTTTTCTCTTCTGCTAACCTCCTATCTTCCCTTTCAATAAACTTATCACATTCTGATGTTACACACTGCACCAGAACTTGCCCATACATTCCCATCTATTTTGCCGTCTGGACAGCAGTCGATCTGAACTTTGCCAAGTCTGCCATAATTTTCTCGAACAAAATTCTAATAATTTAACTGTATTAACTAACAAGTGTTAACTAATTAATTATGGGCTATGACAACTCATTAAATTCTCGACACTGAATAATGAATTTTGTGCAATGGGAATACTCTGGGTCTTTGATGTTACTACAAATTTAAATCCCGGGCGAGCGTCCCAATATATGTGGTGGGTTTATATGTTATTTGTGTTAATTATTATTAATTGTCTACAGAGTGAGGTCCAGCTATGTAAGTCCCTGAGTCTAATAGTTGATGATGATGTATTCTCATGGTACCTAACTGCTACCACCCTATGATCTCACTCTGCGAAATATTTTAAGTCTATTAATTTATATGGCTACGTGTCTAGGGTAATGTATGTGTGATGTATGATAACAAATTTAACACAACTGTAACTCAATCTAATAAACTTAAGTAAGACAGTGGTTAAAGTTATAGGATTAATTAACAATTGTAATTTCCTGACTCTCAAATGTTTTGAATCAGGAAGGTTAAACTCAAAATAAATGTGGTTATGCACACAGGTAAATACAGTGGATGGACATTGTTGCGCACATATTCTTTTGTATGGAATTGTGTGACGCACGGATTACTTCAGTGAGGCATACAATTCATTCTGTATGTCTATTTAATATGGAAAAATATATATTTGTATTTATTGAGTGTACGAAAATGCTTTCCTTTGTAAAGCTAGATAATCCATGATTGGTTTATACTTTTGATTATGTTGATGATCTCCCTTGAATATTGATTTAGCGTATGAATACCGAATTTATGTCATTTCTCATTTGTTAGGGCCAGAAAATAGATTGATTTTGCTTAGAATGTTTATGGCCTGAATTCATATGTATTACTTATCTAGTGCAAGAAGATTCAGTCTTATATTGTATATCTTCGTATGTTTAGGTCGGACTATATTCTTTGTGCCGAACTCTGGGGCAGGTATTCGTTGTCCTACGGAGGCGTACTGAGTCTCGACAAAGCCGGCTGAGAATGGCCGTGTGTATTTTTTGGGCTGGTCCTTTTAAAGGTTGAAAAGTGATTTGTGAATGATTTTTCAGAAGGAGATAGTATCTCTGCGAGATTCTATTGTCAGAGATTCTCCTCATGCACTTTATTATTAATTCGGACTCCAGGTAATACCAGGCCCTTCTTTTTGATGATCTCTATTTGGTTAGACCTAGATGGACATCGTGTTTCGAGCATCGTTGGTCGTTTATATATACAGTTGAAGATGACAGGTTTCCCAACAGAGCTTATGTCTACATGAAGCAACCTTATTAATGTGGAACTGTTGGGAAACTCTATGAAATTATTGATATTCAAATTGTGAATTAACTTTGGCTTATCATTATCCTTCTTCTGGGTGAGTGAGGAAAACTCAGGAAGATAGCCATCTTGTATTCTTGTCATCGTTATGGATCACTGTCAAGAGAACAGTATATCAAACTTATTATCGGACAGTGATATGGAGATCTTATTAATATGAAAACCCCTATCGTGGTTTAACTTTGTTACATAAACATTTGATATATGCTGCTTGAGAACTCAGCCAAGGAAAAGGTTCGTCCAGTGAACTCTTTATATGTTTACACACCCACACCCACTGATGCGTTCAGTCAGTTAGGGGATATGGCAATAGTCTGCCAGAACATTGAATGATTACCTTATATCGCCCACCATATTTGAATGCTGCATGAAATATGATCTACTATTCAAATGTCTAAAGATGTACATGTCAACATGTTCCTATGACTATGTTCCGTGCTGTCCAGATGTGTGCGTCCTTATTAAACTGTGTGAAATGTCAGCTGTAGTTCCAGTCATCATTGACTTGCATAAGAGTGTGTGAGTGTAATATTATCAAGTGGTCAACTACACAGAACCATTCCACCATTCGCTATACCTGACACTCCCACTCTGTGTCAACATGACCGGTTGATTCAATTATGCAGTGGTAACCCAAAGAAGACCTTCTTCAGTGATGACCAGTACACGACCCCGAATATCGACACCTTTTCAGTGGTGGCCAGATTCCTGGGGTTATTGTAACCAGACCATTCCTGACGCCATATACGACACGTAAACACTGATGTACAAGTTGACAGTACAACTATACAGTCGAGGTCAGCATGACCTGTCCTATCGAGCGAAGGCAGTATTCAGGTCAGCGCTTGGTGACATTTTGTAGTACAGGCATTGTTTATGTCAAGCAGACATACAGAGCTGAATACTTTGAAGGCCATAAACTGTTCTGTTGTTGCAGTGTTGTTGAACATAAAAGTGCATAGATTTCATCGCTGGATCTTCTAATATGCTCAAAATTTTGAACAGTGTAATAAGATAAATCAAAGATTTAAGATTGATTAAAAGTGGCAGTTATTGTAATTAAAAAGCTGTACCATTAATGTAAAAGCTGAGCATACTTTACAACACATTTCAACCGCAACACATCTCATTATTTAATGTATGCATTTATGTTTTATATGTATTTATGTTACATGTTATTTGTTTATATGTATAGTTGTTTATACGTCCGTGGGCGGTTGGTGAGGTGACTAGGACAAGAAATACCGAGTAACATTGGTCTTGTACTAGTGTTCTGTAGGGGCAAATTTCTTAGATGAAATTTGCATGCAACATCTGTTGCAATATCTGTTAGCTGTAACGAAACTGTCCCTATTGTTGTTTTTGTAATATTTTTCCTGTTTTTTAGTTTTGTTTTGATTTGTTTGAATTTGTTGGTCTTATCTTTCCTTTCATTCAGTTCTCTACACCCTTATGTTTATACACTGTAACGTCATTTGTTTTGCTTAGTCCATTGCAGTTATCATGATTTTAAGATACCTAAGATGAAATATTTTGGATAATCTGTTGTAGAAATTGTGGCAGAGCCAATATTGTAGTATGCGTGGGTGACACCTCTCTGGAAATATTTATACTCAGAGAAAGACTTTCTCTGGAATTCTAAGATATATTCTAATTTGTCGTACATAGGACGACTTAGCCTTACATTAGGCGTTACATTTCTTTGGAATGCTTATCATCTGCGCATTATCATTCGTGCGTTGTGAGCCTATTGTATGTTGCTCCTAGATGTTTTGGTAAAGTGGGATGATATAAATATTTATAGGGGACTTAGTGTACTGACTGAGATCAGCTGTGAAGGTATCTGTATCTAATAAGTGTGGTGTATTACAGATGACCTTACTTTGCTACCACATTTAGTCCTCAATCAGACTTATTCTGGAATATTGTGATGACTACGTTGAATGTCTAGGGTTATGATAGTGATGAAGTGTATGTTCACAACAACCAACAGACAGATAAACACTTTAATTAAAATCCACAATACTTTACAACACTGTGACACACACATACATAAAACACTAGAAGACTATCTTAAGTAAGTCAAGTGTTAACTTTTAAAATATGTATTAATTCCTTTCAATATTAGATATCCTGATTCAACTACAGAGTGAATCAGGAATCACAATCAAATGTAATCACAAGTTGTATATACACAATTTATACATAGGATCTTTGTCCTGACATATAATATTATTACAATATGTGGGTAAGTAGTGATGTAGTACTATGAGGTAATACTGGCTTTTAAAGCTAGGTTGTTGTTTGTCATCATGACTTCATGTGTTTGTTACTGGTGGAAATAATATTGGAAAGGTTCACAGTTTCTTTTATTTGAAAACAAATAACTGTCCCTCTTGATTTTATGTACAGTCAATTTTAGAGGAGGGTACACAAGATTGAGCTGCTCTGGCCAACGTAATCTTATCTTCTGTGTGGGCGGCAGGAAAACTGTCCCCTCTGCTCGCTTGCTTCTCAGTTTTCTATAAAAACAACACTGGTCGATATCTTGAACAAGGAGTATGCTACCAGCCTCTGGATTCAGCAAAACTCAGACCAGGTGCTGCTCTATTATTTCAGTACCACGGTCCCTGAAATAAGAAGGTTGTACCTCCTACTTCAGAACTAATTTATAATCTATTTCCACACTGAAGCACAATACATTACAAACACAAAGTTCAGCGCTGTAGGTCAACTGCTAGCTTCTCATGTAACAATATACACCAGTATTCCTCTCCCTAATGGTTACAACGCCTCTGCAATTCCAGCATTAATTCCTTCTATACAATAATATAGGTGTCATAGTACTATTTGGCAATTCCATCTAGGCCTAGGCAGTTAAACTCCTCTCCGACAAGTTTTGTTCATGGTGGAGCAATATCTAGGCTTTGCCTCATGTTTGCTACTGAACCACACACAGACAGACATAATTTATCAATTCACATTCAATTTTCATCTAAAAGATATCAAATATGTCTAGCTTACCACAATTCATGGAAATATTAAACAAGTACGTTGACTGGCGATGAGTTATGGCACAATTCCGATCTGCCTCTGTCCCAGGCTTTTATTAGAAAATATGAGCTGGTTCTCAACGCACTTGCTTCTTGCAAAGTTTATTTTCAAAACAGTGGCCCTGAACAGACGCTCCTAATTGACTATATCAAATGGTCTAGCCAATGAGACCATGTTTACAAAAGCCTTTGAAAAAATTTACCCTTCCTACCGTTTCCATTAACAACCAAAAATAGTATTTGCAGCCGACTAATCATGTTTCGCCTTACATATTACTCTAGCCAATCAAATCGGATCTAACGTGTTGGCCTCATTTCCCCTAAAGCAATGAGCAAACATGATCCTGTGCTGTCAGACAACACCACTATAGTATTTTGGCTATAATTTGTTAATTACTAGACTATTTGCATAACACCTAACATATTCTTTGTCAGCAAGTCCTAAGGCACCCAAATATATAAGTTTAATGGAGCCAAGTGGCTTCGTTACAAATATGTATTAATCTAGGATAGTCGTGTAATTGTTTTTTTATTTATTGTCTTAGAACTGCCAACTGTTCTGCCTTTTCGACTGTTCTGTCAGTATAAAGTCAGGATTTCAGACATAAAACAGTATTGTGTCATGTTTCCTAATAAGCATTAAACATGTTTTCAAAACCTAACCGTGTATTGGTAGTGTTTTTTGTCACTGTTTATTTGAAAAAAATCAAGCCTGCATGCCTTTCGCGTGGGGTGGCATCGCGAGACGACGCGGTAGCATTGCATGCGTTCCTCCGTACATCTCTCTCTCTCTCTCTAAGCCCGTCTGTCTTTTCGTTTACGTAGTGCATAAAATGACATTAATGTAATATTAATCTTTGTCATTACGCAGTGTGTCTATGAAGGTCGTATAAGAAATATAGTACCAGTTTTATTTTTTTAGACACGAGTGTAGTTTATACAGTAGGCTTTACTAGCAAACGTGAAAGCGTTACAATTTTGCAGACGAAGTAGAAAAAGGGGATTTCTGGTTTAGCTAGTATGACGTTCTATAACACAGGCGTACGCTATTGTGACCGCACTGGTCTTTTACCATTCTTCTTTCCTTTTATTGAATTACTTCGTTAGGCTTTACTTTTACTTTCTAATTTAGATATGTGGATTAGAATTTCTCACGACAGATGTATTTCAAAAAAAAAAAGTACCATTTTTTTCCCGGGGGGTGTGGTAATCTGTTGCGCACATATTCTTTTGTATGGAATTGTGTGACGCACGGATTACTTCAGTGAGGCATACAATTCATTCTGTATGTCTATTTAATATGGAAAAATATATATTTGTATTTATTGAGTGTACGAAAATGCTTTCCTTTGTAAAGCTAGATAATCCATGATTGGTTTATACTTTTGATTATGTGGATGATCTCCCTTGAATATTGATTTAGCGTATGAATACCGAATTTATGTCATTTCTCATTTGTTAGGGCCAGAAAATAGATTGATTTTGCTTAGAATGTTTATGGCCTGAATTCATATGTATTACTTGTCTAGTGCAAGAAGATTCAGTCTTATATTGTATATCTTCGTATGTTTAGGTCGGACTATATTCTTTGTGCCGAACTCTGGGGCAGGTATTCGTTGTCCTACGGAGGCGTACTGAGTCTCGACAAAGCCGGCTGAGAATGGCCGTGTGTATTTTTTGGGCTGGTCCTTTTAAAGGTTGAAAAGTGATTTGTGAATGATTTTTCAGAAGGAGATAGTGTCTCCGAATATCGACACCTTTTCAGACATCTTGTCCCATAAATGATATTATTAAAATGTTTCTGTACTTGTATCCCTGGCTGTAGTAACAAGGTCTTAAGAAGGGTCACTAGTTGGAAGAACTGTTCCTTTCATCATGTCACTAGAACGTTTAATTACAGTGTGGAGGTTAACAATGAAATGAGAAATCATAATCCCTCAAAACGAAGGCTTATCTTTAAATCCGTGGCAAGTAGGTGGTTGACTGGAAATATAACACTTTCTGTTCACACGTGTCTCAGCTGGAGTCAGCTTTGGCAGTTAGACTTCACAATACAAGCAACAGGTAAGTTGCCTCGTACACTGCCTCTCCAGGTTTTGTCTTACTGGTTACTCGTTGATGCAACCCTGCAACAATGAAAAATGCCTCCCTAAATACACTTCATATACACATCTCCACACCTAACAAATAAACATCGTTAAACATTCGTAGTGATCAGCCCAAGTACTAATCAATAGCTACAGTTCCTAATTGTATTGTGACTTCTTCTCAATCCGTAGGTATCTGCTCTTTCCCACATGGCTTCAACGCCTCTGTCACTTAGACTTTAGTTATCTTTTATATCATCAGCTGGGATACACTCTTTTCTTTTTTCTTTCTAATGATCTGTTAACTCTGGTAGTATGGCTTCCTATTTAATCTCCAAGAGTTATTGGAACACTGTGGCCTGTAGAGAACTGCCAGTAGCTTTCTGGGCTTATAGTCAAAATATTTTGTTATGCATGGCAATATTCAAACACCATTTACATTTTGTTTTTCTGCTTCAATAGTCTGCTTAGGCATGCATGTGCTACCTTAGGATGTCATAAGCTTCCACAATATCAATGTCGCACAACACAAAATTTGTGGGCGCCCTATCTGGGTTAGCGTCTACACATTAATAAGAATATTAATAAAAGCATGGGTCACACACAAGGCTCTGCTACTGTTCTTAATCTGACTAGGTGAACAAATATTCTTCAAGTGGCAGCGTTCGCTTGGCCACCTTTTAGTTTTATCTCTCGCCTTTTCAATATCAGTACACAATCAAATTTGAATCCAGCCAATTTCACCTTTTCTCACAGACGCGTTAGAAAGAGTAACATCCCAAGATTTTCGAAACCGAGCAGTTATCAGCGCGTGTGTCTGCCTGTCTCAATTTCTTCTTTCTACAATATCTTTGTTATTAATTGTGCGATTTTAAAGGTGAAAAGTGATTATTATATGGCCCACTGTCCTTTATCTATCAATTATAACTTCATATGCTTCGTTATCTTCGTTTCCATCTGTATACTTTTCCTCTTTATTTATTCACACTACAATACTTTTCTATACGGCAAGGTAATTCATTATAAGGAATAATATGATCTTTTAATAAACAATATTATCATAACTTTTCAAACATCCCTTTTTATTTCTGTATTCTTCTTTCTTTCCGAAGAAATAATTATCTGAGTTTCCTCTTTTCCTTCCCCTCCCAATTTTTTCTGCCCACAAGCGTTAGTCGTTTCAGTTGCCAAGTAACAAATTAGGCTAACTTTTGTCACTTTAACTACCTCTTCCCCTCTCTCCTTGTATTTTCAAGACGGTGGCGACTTGGACCGATGCCAAGCTGTCTATCCGTCGTTCCTAACAATTAGTACGGGTGTAGAAAAAGTGGGGTTTGGTAGGTGAGACTTGCCAGCTCGCTAACAAATAATCAAATTTTAGCCACGCGTCTTGTGTTTCAAGAGACGGGGCCTAACGACACACTGTCGCATGTTGTACTATTAATAGATTCTAAGAATGCTTTAGTTAGTTTTATTTTCAACCAAGGTCAAATGTAGAAAGTTGTTTTTAGCTTTTCCACTGCAATATTGAAAAAAAATTCAAATACGGTAATATGATTATATTTGAGAGGGGGGTTAAATCGGAGCATTTTATCACATTCATTTTCCTCAGCCTTCACTATTAAAATGGTTTTCCTGTGCTATATACGTCTTTCAAGATTGTTCCACAAAGTCCGGTCTGATAAATAAAAATCTGAAGTCTAGGCTTCATTCTGGCAGGGTCTGATTTTGTCTTGACAATGACTTGAGTGGTCCAACAGTGGCCAAAACTCAAGAGTATCTAATAAGGTGTTTACATTTGCACACGATGACTCTTGGCAGAGTTGTAGATAGAAGGGCAATGACACTTCTCAATGGAGTCTTCATAAGATATTTTTGAATTAAAGAACAATGCTGCATTGGCAGAGCAATTGTTAACTTAAATCAGTCCAGCTGGTGTAAATCCAGCGAAATTCTTTTTTAAGAATTAGCTCTATAGATGTGAATATATGTCAAGATATATATATATATATATATATATATATATATATATATATATATATATATATATATATATATATATATATATATATATATATGTTAATGTCTTGCTCATACGTATTGTTTCACACGTATAATCAACTACGATTGTTATGTTTTAAAATAACATGTAGCAAATTTAATAATCAATTATTTTTAACAGGTTAAAATAATTAGAATGATGTTAAATTGAGTTAAATAAAATGACTCGTCATTGAGACTTGGTTTGAGGATTTAAATTAAAATTAAAATTTAATGTCCGTTTGCTGGTCCGTTTTTCAAGCACTCAGCTGGTACGAGTGAATCATGCAGTCTTGGTTTCGTCAATTATTTTGTGATGATGACACTTCACAGTCTGATAGCTTCGTTCCTCGAACGGTCTAATATCTTAGTTCCACGAACCGTCTGATAGCTTAGTACCATGATCGTTTAGACAAAATAAAAACATATGCCTCTGCTAAGTAGATTTGTGGAATGCAAATTAACAGGCGCAATTTCTCGCTGTCCACACACAAATGTTAGTTTCTCTGAATAATTATATTATTTTGAGTATACACAGCTTAACTCAGGGAAGATGATTAGACATCACCAATATTATTCTTCTGGGTATTAAACTGGGAAAATGTGTTATTGGACAGCGCAAAATCAATGATTTGCCTGGATTAAAATTAGCAAGGCACATATATCTCACAAAATGATTCTATGCACTTGATGCACATGTGATTTAATCATCACTCATCACTGCTCCCGTTTCTGAGCGAATTAGCATACAATTACCTGTCGTGAGAAATTCTAATCCACATATATAAATTAAAAGTAAATGTAAAGCCTAACAAATAAATTCTATAAAAGGAAGAAGAATGGTAAAGAACAGTGCTGTCACAATGACAGTACTCGAAATCCCCTTTGTTTTATGCCTCGTCTGCAAATTGTAACGTTTCCACGTTAAATATAAGCCACTGCATAAATACAAGCGTTTCCACAACACATTAAAACGGGTATTGCATTTCTAAGAAAAACATTGAGAGGCACACTGCGTAATGACCTAAATTAATCCTAACATTAATTATACTACGTTACCAAAACGAACGAACAGATGGACTCAGATAGAAAGAAGGGAGGGCTGAAGGCAGCAACACAAGCAACACTAAACACGCGTCTCGCTATATTAATGCCACCCCTAACACGCGTGTAAGGCCACATGCACTAACTTTATTTCAGACGGACAGTGATAAAAACACTACCCTTCCCAGAGTTAGGTTTTAAAACCTGAAAAACGCTTATTGGGGAAACCTGACATTCTACTGTTTTATGTCCGAAATCCTGACATTAGTCTGACAGTACAGCAGGACAGGTGGCGGTTCTAACATAAAAAATAAAAAAACAACTACACGACTATCCTAGAAAATACATATTTTGAACGTAGCCACTTAGCTCCATTAAACTTATATATTTGGATTCCTTAAGACTTGCTAACAAAGAATATGTTAAGTGTTACGCAAATAGTCCAGGAATTAATAAATTATAGGCAAAAGAAAATAGTGAGGGTGTCAGACAGCCCCAAAAACATCAGAATCGCTCAGTGAAAGAATTTTAAACCACCATTGTACGGAAGTAGGCCACAAGTTACATTTGAATTGATTGGATGGAATGATATGTAAGGCTAAACACGATTAGTCGGACTATAAATGCTATCTTTTGTTGTCAAGGGAGACGGAAGTAAGAGTATTTTTTTTCAAATGATTGGGTAGAGATGGCCTGATTGGTTACGTCGGTTAATATAGTTAATTGATAGCGTTAGTTCGAGACCACTAGTTCAAATAAGCTTGATAAAGCAACAGTGCGTTGAAGCCAGCTCGTATTTTTGCTAAATAAAAGCCTGGAACATAAGCAGATGGGAATTTGTGCCAGTATTTGTGCCAGAATTCATTGCTAGTCAACGTATCTGTGTTTATTTCCATGAATTGTGGTAGGCTGAAATATTTGATCTCTTTTTAATGAAAATTGAATGTACATTGATAATTTATGTCTGTATATATGTCCAGTTCAGTAGCGAACAAGAGGCAAGGCCTATAATATATATAGTGCTCCAACCTGAACAGAAGGTGTCGGAGAAAAGTAACACTACATGGAATTACCAGATAGTACACTGACACCTACCTTGTGATATGGAAGGACTTATAGCTGAAAGTGCAGAGGCGTAGTAACCATTAAGGAGGTTAATACTGGAGTAAACTGCTTTAGAAGAAGATAGCAGTAAAAATAAAGCTCTGAACTCTGTGTTTGTGATGTATTGTGCTCAGTCTAGCCAGATAGTATAAATTAGTTCTGAAGTAGGAGGTACATCCTTCTTGTTTCAGGGACTGTGGTCCTAGTATTGAAGCCGCACCTGGTCTGAGCGTTTGCTGAATCCAGAGGCTGACAGCATACTCTTGGGTCCCTATAGTAACCAGTGAGGTGTCTTCAGAAACAGCGAATAGTCGAGCAGAGGAGTCCTTGCCTGCCGCCATCACGAAAGTTAAGCCCACTGTGGCCAAAAGAGCTCAACACTATGTACCCCTCGTAAATGACACTAACTTAATTAAAGAGGGGCAATTAATTGTTTTAATGTTCGGAACTGAGACCATCTCCAATACTAGTTCCAACATACACAAGCACATGCAGTCATGATGTCTAATAAGAATCTATCTTGACGAACAAAACCAGTATTACCTCCTATTACCACATCACAACTCACACACATAGAATACTAATATGGTATGTCAATGCAAAGACCACATTTATATCTGTGTACATTATATTTGAAATTACATGTTATTATATTGCCTGGTTCACTGTGTAGTTGAATCAGGATCACTATTGTAGAGAAAATCAATACATATGTACATATCTGAAATTTATCATTGAATCTTTTAAGATAGTCTTCTAGAGTGTTGACTGTTTGTGAGTGTCACAATATTGTCAAGTGTGGTGGAATAATTAAATTGTTTATCTGTTGTTGTTGTGGTGACTTACACTTCATCATTTGCATAACCCTAGACATATAACGTTGCCAACACAATATTCCAGAATAATTCTGACTGAGATATAAATATGTGGCAGTAAGTAAGGTTATCTGTAAAACACTACACATATTAGATACAGATACCTTCACAGCTGATCTCAGTCAGTACACTAAGTCCCTATAAATATTTATATCATCCCACTTTACCACATATATTGGGGTCCGGTCCGGGATTTTGAATCTCTTACTAGTATAAATATTGGGGGTAATTCACTTCAGGGAATATAAAAAGTTAAAAGGTATCCTTGGGTGGAATTAAATAAGGTTGAGCTCTTGGTGCCTGTTTTGTCTATTGGATATATAATTACAGATTATATTGTTTAGTTAGATATTTTATTTAATTACCTGATATAAAATGGCGGACCTGGCCAAATTTCGATCTGCGGCTGTACAGACTGCAAAAGAGTTGGGATTAGATGGGCAAGTTATGATTACCTATGTCACTACTGAATGTGACAAATTTATTGAACGCGAAGAAAGAAGGTTTGAGGCCGAAAGAAGGTTAGAGGCTGAAAAAGAAATTAAGAGGTTGCAGATTGAGGCTGAGGGTAAGAGGTTGCAGATTGAGGCTGACAAAGAGGCTAAAGCATTGGAGGCAGAAAGAGAAGACAAGCGATTGGCTGCAGAAAGAGAAGAGAAGAAATTAGCTGCATAAAGGGAAGAGAAGAGATTAGCTGCAGAAAGGGAAGCAGAAGATAAAAGATTACAAAGGGAACATGAGTTACGACTAAGGGAGTTGGAGTTTCAAGGCCATGCTCCTGAAAATGGTGCCAGTCCCTTTGCCTCTGATGCTACGGTTACTCAGGGAGCCTCAACCTCAGCTATGAACTTTCATTTAGATCATTTTGTTGAGAAAGACGATGATATTGAGAGCTATATAAATAGATACGAATTATTAGCTACCACATATCGGTTAGAGAGAGAAAGGTGGAGCTTAAAGTTATCTCAAGGACTTCGTGGGGCAGCTTATGAAGTTTTTTGCCAAAATGCACAGAGATGATCAGGAAAATTATGACATGCTAAAGCAGGCTCTTTTGTTAAGATATGAAAAGAATGCAGAATTTTATAGAAAAAAATTTAGGAATGCTAAACTACTGTCAGGTGAAACCTATCACCAGTTCTCTGCACGGATAGAGACATACTTGGAGAAATGGACTTCTCTGGGGAAAACCCAAGATCTTAAGGAAATGATCCTTATAGAACAATTAAGAGAGTCCATGGCTCCAGACCTGAGAAAGTTTCTCATGGAACAAGGTGCAGAGAGACTGGGTGAGTTGCTAAATGTTGCAGAAAGGTATCAAGCGGCCCAAGCAGAAGTATCAGGTAATAAAAAGAAACAGGTGGATAATTTTAGGGCACCACAGAACTTTAATAAATTTGATCATAGGGATCAAAACAAAGGTAAGCACAAATTTGATAGGCCACGGTATGAAAATAAAAATAAAAACCCACAATTCGATGAAAGGAAATATGATGAAAGAAAATCCTTCAACCAAGGGAAAAGGTGGTGTAAGAATTGTAAGATGAACAATCATGACACTGACCATTGCAGAAGGAAACCTGTGTATATGGCAACCCTTCAGGTCAGGTCGACCTCAAGACAGGAGGAGGATATTATGTTAGATACCACTCCAGAAGAGATGAGGAAGGCACAGGCTGGGGACAAGACCCTCAAGCCTTGTTTCAGGAAATTGTCAACTTGTCATACAACTCCAGGCAAGGGAGATTTTTACATGAAAAAGAAGTTGATGTATAGGAAGACTGGAGCTAGATCCAAAGGTCAGGGACAGCTGGTACTTCCTAAAAGATATAGGACAGATTTAATAAGGAGCCTACATGTGAAACCAGATGGGGACCATGAGAAAATAGGTACCATCATCCAAAAGGTGGCTCACAATTATTGTTGGCCCAAAGCAAGATGGGACATTGAGAATTTTGTAGAAAGGTGTAGCATAGCACATGAGGGAACACCCACAAGTGGGAACATTGATCAGGACCTGGACACGCCAAGGGGCAATCGTAGGCCTGACAATAGGAAGAAAAATAAATTTGATAAAGTGGACCAAATGGAATGGGAAGCCCCTTTTCACGGACAAGCTTCACTTAACTGTTTTACAATGGCCACTATGCAGAGAGTGCAAAAAGATGTCTTACCCCAGGATAAGCCAAAAATCCCTCAATCGGACTTAAACAAACGGGAGGAAGAGGATGTAGAGAGGAAATCTCTCATCAAGAATTTTAAGTGGGGAGAAAGCCCCAAAAGAAGAATTGGTAGCGGTCGTTTTGTGAATGATAATTCTGGGAGGAAAAATCATCACTATAGAGCTTCAAGTGGAAGAGACCATACCGGTGCATGGACAAATAGGTCCACACAATTAAAGGTCCATATGTAGCTCTGTTACGAACGTGGACGGATGAAAGGGCAGAGGAAAATATTACATCCTCATACCAATATGTGAATGAGCTGACCACTCGTTCAAAAACTGGCTGGAAACTTGCCAATGAAAATTTGAAACAAGCCAGGAAGAAACATGCTGCTTATTATAACAGGAAGGCAAAAGACAGAGATTTGGCTGTGGGAGAGAAGGTACTGCTTCTTTTGCCCGGAAATAAGAATAAGTTACAAATTGGATGGCAAGGGCCATATACAGTTCTAGAGAAGGTGTCTAGAACAAATTATAAGATAGATAAGAAGGGGAAAGAAAAAATCTATCATGTGAATTTCCTGAAGAAATATTTGGAAAGAGAACATCAGGAAGAGACACACTTGTTGACCTTGTCTATTGCCATGGAGATGAAAAAGGAACCACTTTCATCATTTGAATATCCCTTACACCCCTGTGAGACAGCGGCACAGGTGAAAATCAGTACACATTTAACGGAAAATCAGAAAGAGAGAGTGCAACAGGTTCTAGATAATCATACAGAGGTGTTAACAGACCGACCGGGGCATACAAACTTATTGGAATATGATATGAAACTGATAGACCCCACACCTGTCTGTATGAAGCCTTATTCGATTCCTTTTGCTAAGGAGAAAGCTTTGAAGGAAGAGATAGACTATTTGTTGAAGGAAGGAATTATTTCACACAGTGAATCCTCGTATAGTTCCAGTGTTGTACTTTTAAGGAAACCCTCTGGAGAACATAGACTCTGTATAGATTACAGGAGACTGAATGCTATTACAGAAGGACAGGTGGATCCATTGCCGGATACAAATCAGTTGTTTGCCAGACTAAATAAAGCTAAGTATTTCTCAAAAGTGGATTTGAGTAAAGGATACTATCAAATTCCAGTAAAGCCTGAGGTTAGACCATGTCTAGCTTTTAGTACCTCAGAAGGACACTATGAGTTTAACAGATTGCCATTTGGATTGAAGAATGCACCTAGTGTATTCTCTAGAATGATGAGAAAATTATTGGACCCTCTGAATAACCCATGCATTACAAATTTCATGGATGATATCCTTATAGCAACAGAAACATTTGAGGAACACATTGACTCTCTGAACATGCTGTTTAATCGACTTAGTGAAGCGAATTTAACAGCCCGACCAACCAAATGTTGCGTTGGATGTAAAGAATTGGAATTCTTGGGACACACAGTTTATCAGGGAAACATGACCCCTGACCCAAAAAATTTAGAGAAACTAAAGAAAGCCCCGAGGCCACAAACCAAGAAAGACGTGAGATCCTTTGCCTCATTATGTGGTTTCTACCAAAAGTATATCAAAAACTTTAATTCCATATGTGCACCGTTAACGGAGTTGACACGTAAAGGACACCCAGATCGAATTACATGGACACCACAATGTGAAATGGCTTACCAAGAATTGAAGGAAAAGCTCACAAGTAAACCTATTTTGAAACTACCTGACTTAAGTCAGGAATTTGTAGTAAGAACGGATGCCAGTAATATTGGGTTAGGTGCAACTCTGCTACAGAAATCAGATGCATTGGATGGGGAACTAAGCCCAGTGGCATATGCTAGCAGAAAGTTGAATAAAGCTGAAACCAACTACTCAACTAGCGAAAAAGAATGTCTTGCAGTAATATGGGCGATAAAGAAATTCAATATTTATCTGTATGGGAAGGCATTTAAGTTGCAAACGGATCACAAACCTTTGTCGTTTCTGGCACAGGCTAGGCATGAGAACTCTCGTTTACTCCGTTGGTCTTTATTGATCCAGCCCTATGAGTTTTGCATAGAGTATATAAGTGGAAAAACAAATCTGGGAGCGGATTTTTTAAGCCGCCATCCGTGTGATGAGAATCACCGTAAGCCCCAGAAATAATAATAAATTTCTCTATGTGTATATAGAATTATAGACTGACATATAACGTCTGTTTTAAGAGGGGAGGATTTGTCGTGAGAAATTCTAATCCACATATATAAATTAAAAAGTAAATGTAAAGCCTAACAAATAATTTCTATAAAAGGAAGAAGAATGGTAAAGAACAGTGCTGTCACAATGACAGTACTCGAAATCCCCTTTGTTTTATGCTTCGTCTGCAAATTGTAACGTTTCCACGTTAAATATAAGCCACTGCATAAATACAAGCGTTTCCACAACACATTAAAACGGGTATTGCATTTCTAAGAAAAACATTGAGAGGCACACTGCGTAATGACCTAAATTAATCCTAACATTAATTATACTACGTTACCAAAACGAACGAACAGATGGACTCAGATAGAAAGAAGGGAGGGCTGAAGGCAGCAACACAAGCAACACTAAACACGCGTCTCGCTATATTAATGCCACCCCTAACACGCGTGTAAGGCCACATGCACTAACTTTATTTCAGACGGACAGTGATAAAAACACTACCCTTCCCAGAGTTAGGTTTTAAAACCTGAAAAACGCTTATTGGGGAAACCTGACATTCTACTGTTTTATGTCCGAAATCCTGACATTAGTCTGACAGTACAGCAGGACAGGTGGCGGTTCTAACATAAAAAATAAAAAACAACTACACGACTATCCTAGAAAATACATATTTTGAACGTAGCCACTTAGCTCCATTAAACTTATATATTTGGATTCCTTAAGACTTGCTAACAAAGAATATGTTAAGTGTTACGCAAATAGTCCAGGAATTAATAAATTATAGGCAAAAGAAAATAGTGAGGGTGTCAGACAGCCCCAAAAACATCAGAATCGCTCAGTGAAAGAATTTTAAACCACCATTGTACGGAAATAGGCCACAAGTTACATTTGAATTGATTGGATGGAATGATATGTAAGGCTAAACACGATTAGTCGGACTATAAATGCTATCTTTTGTTGTCAAGGGAGACGGAAGTAAGAGTACTTTTTTTTCAAACGATTGGGTAGAGATGGCCTGATTGGTTAGGTCGGTTAATATAGTTAATTGATAGCGTTAGTTCGAGACCACTAGTTCAAATAAGCTTGATAAAGCAACAGTGCGTTGAAGCCAGCTCGTATTTTTGCTAAATAAAAGCCTGGAACATAAGCAGATGGGAATTTGTGCCAGTATTTGTGCCAGAATTCATTGCTAGTCAACGTATCTGTGTTTATTTCCATGAATTGTGGTAGGCTGAAATATTTGATCTCTTTTTAATGAAAATTGAATGTACATTGATAATTTATGTCTGTATATATGTGCAGTTCAGTAGCGAACAAGAGGCAAGGCCTATAATATATATAGTGCTCCAACCTGAACAGAAGGTGTCGGAGAAAAGTAACACTACATGGAATTACCAGATAGTACACTGACACCTACCTTATGATATGGAAGGACTTATAGCTGAAAGTGCAGAGGCATAGTAACCATTAAGGAGGTTAATACTGGAGTAAACTGCTTCAGAAGAAGATAGCAGTAAAAATAAAGCTCTGAACTCTGTGTTTGTGATGTATTGTGCTCAGTCTAGCCAGATAGTATAAATTAGTTCTGAAGTAGGAGGTACATCCTTCTTGTTTCAGGGACTGTGGTCCTAGTATTGAAGCCGCACCTGGTCTGAGCGTTTGCTGAATCCAGAGGCTGACAGCATACTCTTGGGTCCCTATAGTAACCAGTGAGGTGTCTTCAGAAACAGCGAATAGTCGAGCAGAGGAGTCCTTGCCTGCCGCCATCACGAAAGTTAAGCCCACTGTGGCCAAAAGAGCTCAACACTATGTACCCCTCGTAAATGACACTAACTTAATTAAAGAGGGGCAATTAATTGTTTTAATGTTCGGAACTGAGACCATCTCCAATACTAGTTCCAACATACACAAGCACATGCAGTCATGATGTCTAATAAGAATCTACCTTGACGAACAAAACCAGTATTACCTCCTATTACCACATCACAACTCACACACATAGAATACTAATATGGTATGTCAATGCAAAGACCACATTTATATCTGTGTACATAATATTTGAAATTACATGTTATTATATTGCCTGGTTCACTGTGTAGTTGAATCAGGATCACTATTGTAGAGAAAATCAATACATATGTACATATCTGAAATTTATCATTGAATCTTTTAAGATAGTCTTCTAGAGTGTTGACTGTTTGTGAGTGTCACAATATTGTCAAGTGTGGTGGAATAATTAAATTGTTTATCTGTTGTTGTTGTGGTGACTTACACTTCATCATTTGCATAACCCTAGACATATAACGTTGCCAACACAATATTCCAGAATAATTCTGACTGAGATATAAATATGTGGCAGTAAGTAAGGTTATCTGTAAAACACTACACATATTAGATACAGATACCTTCACAGCTGATCTCAGTCAGTACACTAAGTCCCTATAAATATTTATATCATCCCACTTTACCACATTACCCCCAGCGCTTGCTATAGTGGTTTATGAATATACTATTTTTATATGTTGAGGTTGCCAGCCTCATATATAACCACTTAGCAAGAAACATGTCAAATTACATTTGTAAAATAAATGTTTACACTAACTTCAAAGTAACGTTTGGGAACTCAATCTCCTTGCACAGTTTAGAATCGACATAGCACTTTATTAGATGCTTCGAACCACATGGTCTGGAAATTTTATGATTCCTCTTATGACGGGCAATCTGATTCCTTAGGACTCCAGTCTTCGTATTAAAAAATGCGAGTTTACTTTTTTAAGTTTTAAATTGCATCAATACTTTAGTCTGTCTTTGTATTTTAATATGCTGGTTTACTTATAAGTTTTAAAGTTACCCAAATACTTCCGATCTGTCCCTTATAATTTTGGAATCCCTAGTCCGATCCTTTTTTATCTGGCTTTGGTGAATTGCTGGCTTGACGTGGCGATACAGTCTAACCTGTCACTCCTATTTCGCTATATTATATTTGCATTTCTCAGTTCAAATCCCAGACTGTACTTTTAGACTAACTTCCAATGAAAGTCAATGTATATTCTTGCTCTCAAATCAAACCGATAGTAAGCTCTTTAGCACTTTCTGGCTAGGAGTGTTTAAATTCATAATCTCCCCCTCGTGTTATAAAATTCCATCGCGTGACCTCTTTCTAATAATGCCTTAATATTTCCGCCAACTCACAAACAAATCTGTGAACTTGTTTGATGTTGTCATGCATTTATTGGAATTGCCTGCCGTTTAATCTGAGTAGTCTGCTCTGGTGTCCTTCTATTTTTTTCCACGCCCACTTTCCTGTCATTTTTGCTCTTAATAGCTCAATTATGTTTTTGGATTCTGACAATCTCGTAAGGCCCACCTCTTTGCACGTGGGACAAAGCGGCACTATGCCTAAATCTTTTATGTAAAGATTCCTGGGCAAGTCGGCGCGTCCCCTGACTCTTTGTTCTGGAACACAAGGAATTTCGTTGTCCTGTTTATCTCTTGCCGGCTTTCGGTTGTCACCCCGACCATAATTTGCTAGAAGCACGGGGGATAGCATTCTAACGTCACGCCACTTTCTTTTTATCTCGTGCACGAGCAGAGACCTCCTATCGATGTCTCATGCTATATACGAACGTAGTTCCCCATACCATAGTCTCTTTAGAATTCCTAGCTGCCTTGGAAATCGTTATAAGGTTGATAGCATATAACCAGATTTACAATGCGAAAATTGAATTCTATTGCTTGGTAATCACAGCTCCCTTTTAATTTATTGGGTTTCTAGCTTTAACAATATGTAGTCAAAGCCCGTGTTACTTTTACATTTTCTTTATTATTTATTATATATACCTATATATATATATATATATATATATATATATATATATATATATATATATATATATATATATATATATATATATATATATATATATACATATATATATATATATATATATATATATATATATATATATATATATATATATATATATATATATATATATATATATATATATATATATAGATATACATATAGATATACATATACATATATACATATATACATATATACATATATATATATATATACTTATATATACTTATATATACATATATATACATATATATATATATATATATATATATATATATATATATATATATATATATATATATATATATATATATATATAGATATAGATATATATATATACGAGAGGTGTTCAGAAAGTAATGCACCACATCGTTTTTCTCAGCTAATAATGAAGATAGAAGCATGAAATTTTGCTTACTTTAAATATGGTATGTGCCAATTGTGTGCACCAAATTGCACTGCAACCGGTCAAAAAATCATCATCATCATCATCATCATCAGTTGCCATCTCCACAACGAAGGTTGTCTGTAATGGGTCTCCAACGTCTTCTGTCTCTTGTCTTGGTGGTGCACTCTGATAGACTCTTTCCTGTCCATCTCTTGATGTTATCTTCCCACTTATAGCGTTGTCTTCCCCTTGCACGTTTGCCTTCAACTCTCCCTTCTGTTATGGTCTTCTGCAAGGTGTTATGCCTTTTTATGTGGCCAAAGTATTTTAACTGCCAAACTTTGACCTCCCTCATTAGTTCTCTTTTCATACTGTGGTAAAGTGTGATGTTATAAATATTTATAGGGGAATTAATGTACTGACTGAGATCAGCTGTGAAGGTATCTATATCTAATAAGGGTAGTGTATTATAGATAACCTTACTTGCTACCACATATTTCTATCTCAGTCAGAATTATTCTGGAATATAGTGATGACTACGTTGAATGTCTAGGGTATGTATATGATGAAGTGTAAGTCACAACAACAACAGACAGATAAACAATTTAATTTATTCCACCACACTTGACAACACTGTGACACTCACATACATATAACACTCTATGAGGATATCTTAAATGGGTCACTGATAAATTTTCAAATATCAATATGTATTCAGTGCTGTCATTAATGTATATGTGTCCTGATTCAAATACAAAGTGAACCAGGAATCACAATCAATTTTAATTACAAGTTATATGTACAGAATTTATCAATATGAATCTTGTAGTGACATATATTATTAATAGTATCCTATGTGTGTCAGTTGTGTAGTAGTAGTAATATGAGGTAATACTGGTTTTGTTTTGTTTTTTCAAGCTCTGTTGGTATTTGTCATCATGACTTCAATAGTTTGTTTCTGTTGGAACTAGTATTAGAGATGTTCTCAGTTCCTGGCATTAAAACAATTAAATTCCCTCTTTATTTACTGTCAATTTTAGAGGGGGGGGGGGGCACATAATGTTGAGCTCCATGGCCACACTTTCTTAACTTTCGTGATGACTGCAGTAAAAGACTCCTCCGCTCGATTACTTTAATGAGTTCTGGAGCCACCTCACTGGTTGCTATATGGACCAAGGAGTATGCTGTCCGCCTCTGGATTCAACAAAGCTCTGACGAGGTGCTGCTCAATAACTTTAAGACCACGGTCCCTGAAACAAGAAGGTTGTACCTCCTACTTCAGGACTAATTTATACTCTATTTCTACACTGAGCACAATACATCACAAACACTGAGTTCAGAGCGTTAGGCCAACTGTCAGCTTCATCTGAAATACTTTACACCAGTATATTCCTCCTTAATGGTTACTACGCCTCTGCAATTCCAGCATTATTTCTTTCTAGTCCATAATCTAGGTGTCAGTGTACTGCTTGGCAATTCCATGTAGTTTTACTTTCCTCCGACACCTTCTGTTCAGGCTGGAGCACTATGGGCTTTACCTCATGTTCGATACTGAACCACACATATATACAGACATAAGTATCAATTTACATTCAATTTTCATTTAAAAAGATATCAAATATTTCAAACCTACCACAATTCATGGAAATAATACACAGTGACGTTGAATGGCAATGAATATAGCACAACTCCGATCTGCCGATGTCCCAGGCTTTTATTTAGAAAAAATATACACTGGTGCTCAACGCACTGCTTCTTAGTAGGTTTATTACAAGATGTGGCAAGGAACAGACGCTCTGAATTGAGAATATTCGCAGCTCTAACCAATCAAGCCATGTCTACACATCTTTTCAAAAAAGTACCCCTTCTCACGTTTCCCCTGACAACACAAGATAGTATTTATAGCCCGACTAATCGTGTTTAGCCTTACATTTGTTGCGCTCCAATCAAATAGGAGTTAACATGGTAGGCTATTTCCGTAACGTAATGTTTTTTCAAACACGTTATAAAAAAATTTTATGAGCAGAAATGATTTCATGCTTTCAGGCACCCCCACTATTTTATTTTGGCCATAACTTGGTAATTCCTAGACTATTTGCGTAACGTTTAACATATTCTTTGTCAGCACGTCCTAAGGAACCCAAATATACAAATTTAAAAGCGCTAATATGCATTTTCTTCTAGGATAGTCGTGCTGTTACCACTTCTTCACTTCCAAACTTTAGGGTGTCTGGGTACTGTCATGTTTTCAAACGTAAACCAGTATAATGTCATGTTTCCCAATAAGAATTTTTTATGTTTTTAAAACCTAACTCTCGGATGGGTAGTGTTTTTTATCACGGTCTATCTGAAAAAAAGTTATTGCTAGTGGCCTTACACGTGGGATTTGCGTTACTATTAATCGCGCGACGCGTGTAGTGTTGCATGCTTCCTGCCTTCAGTCGTCCCTCTCTCTCTCCTACTTTCATCTGTCTTTTAGTTACGCCGTGTATAAAATGGAATGAATGAAATATTAAATCTAGGTCATTGATCAGCTTGCGTATCTCAAGGTTTTTCCAAGAAATACAGTACACGTTTCATTGAAGAAAGCGTGTAATAATACAGTAGGCTTTTACTATCAACGTGAAAGCGTTACAATTTGCAGACGAAGTAGAAAACAAGGGGGATTTCGAGTACAGTCATTGTGACAGCACTGTTCTTTACCATTCTTCTTTCCTTTTATTAAATTTATATTTTTGGCTTTACATTTACGTTTTAATTTATATATGTGGATTAGAATTTCTCACGACAAATCCTCCCCACTTAAAACAGACGTTATATGTCAGTCTATAATTCTATATACACATAGAGAAATTTCTTATTATTCCTGGGATTTAGGGTGATTCTCATCACACGGATGGCGGCTTAAAAAATCCGCTCCCAGATTTGTTTTTCCACTTATATACTCTATGCTAAACTCAAATGGCTGCATCAATAAAGACCAACGGAGTAATCTCGAGTTCTCATGCCTAGCCTGTGCTAGAAACGACAAAGGTTTGTGATCCGTTTGCAACTTAAATGCCTTCCCATACAGATAAATATTGAATTTCTTTATCGCCCATATTACTGCAAGACATTCTTTTTCGCTAGTTGAGTAGTTGGTTTCAGCTTTATTCAACTTTCTGCTAGCATATGCCACTGGGCTTAATTCCCATCCAATGCATCTGATCTCTGTAGCAGAGTTGCACCTAACCCAATATTACTGGCATCCGTCCTTACAATGAATTCTTGACTAAGTCAGGTAATTTCAAAATAGGTTTACTTGTGAGCTTTTCCTTCAATTCTTGGTAAGCCATTTCACATTGTGGTGTCCATGTAATGCGATCTGGATGTCCTTTACGTGTCAAATCAGTTAACGGTGCACATATGGAATTAAAGTTTTTGATATACTTCTGGTAGAAACCACATAATGAGACAAAGGATCTCACGTCTTTCTTGGTTTGTGGTCTCGGGGCTTTCTTTAGTTTCTCTAAATTCTTTGGGTCAGGGGTCATGTTTCCCTGATAAACTGTGTGTCCCAAGAATTCCAATTCTTTACATCCAACGCAACATTTGGTTGGTCGGGCTGTTAAATTCGCTTCCTTAAGTCGATTAAACAGCATGTTCAGAGAGTCAATGTGTTCCTCAAATGTTTATGTTGCTATAAGGATATCATCCATGAAATTTGTAATACATGGGTTATTCAGAGGGTCCAATAATTTTCTCATCATTCTAGAGAAGACACTAGGCGCATTCTTCAATCCAAATGGCAATCTATTAAACTCATAGTGTCCTTCTGAGGTACTAAAAGCTAGGTATGGTCTAACCTCAGGCTTTACTGGAATCTGATAGTATCCTTTACTCAGATCCACTTTTGAGAAATATTTAGCTTTATTTAGTCTGGCAAACAACTGATTTGTATCCGGCAATGGATCCACCTGTCCTTCTGTAATAGCATTCAGTCTCCTGTAATCTATACAGAGTCTATGTTCTCCAGAGGGCTTCCTTAAGAGTACAACACCGGAACTATACGAAGATTCACTGTGTGAAATAATTCCTTCCTTCAACAAATAGTCTATCTCTTCCTTCAAAGCTTTCTCCTTAGCAAAAGGAATCGAATATGGTTTCATACAGACAGGTGTGGGGTCTATCAGTTTCATATCATATTCCAATAAGTTTGTATGCCCTGGTCGGTCTGTTAACACCTCTGTATGATTATCTAGAACCTGTTGCACTCTCTCTTTCTGAGTTTTCTTTAAATGTGTACTGATTTTCACCTGTGCCGCTGTCTCACAGGGGTGTAATGGATATTCAAATGATGAAAGTGGTTCCTTTTTCATCTCCATGGCGATGGACAAGGTCAACAAGTGTGTCTCTTCCTGATGTTCTCTTTCCACATATTTCTTCAGGAGATTCACATGATAGATTTTTTCTTTCCCCTTCTTATCTATCTTATAATTTGTTCTAGACACCTTCTCTAGAACTGTATATGGACCTTGCCATCCAATCTGTAACTTATTCTGACTCCCGGGGAGAAGAAGCAGTACCTTCTCTCCCACAGCCAAATCTCTGTCTTTCGCTTCCTGTTATAATAGGCAGCATGTTTCTTCCTGGCTTGTTTCAAATTTTCATTGGCAAGTTTCCAGCCAGTTTTTAAACGAGTGGTCAGCTCATTCACATATTGGTATGAAGATGTAATGTTTTCCTCTGCCTTTTCATCAGTCCACGTTCTTAACAAAGCTACATATGGACCTTTAATTTTGTGGACCTATTTGTCCATGCACCGGTATGGTCTCTTCCACTCGAAGCTTTATAGTGATGATTTTTCCTCCCAGAATTATCATTCACAAAACGACCGCTACCAATTTTTCTTTTGGGGCTTTCTCCTCTCTTAAAATTCTTGATGAGAGATTTCCTCTCTACATCCTCTTCCTCCAGTTTGTTTAAGTCCGATTGAGGGATTGTCGGCTTATCCTGGGGTAAGACATCCTTTTGCACTCTCCGCATAGTGGCCATTGTAAAACAGTTAAGTGAAGCTTGTCCGTGAAAAGGGGCTTCCCATTCCATTTGGTCCACTTTATCAAATTTAGTTTTCTTCTTATTTATCAGGCCTAATTTTTGCCCCGTGGCGTGTCCAGGTCCTGATCCATGTTCCCACTTGTGGGTGTTCCCTCATGTGCTATGCTACACCTTTCTACAAAATTCTCAATGTCCCATCTTGCTTTGGGCCAATAAATAATTGTGAGCCACCTTTTGAATGATGGTA
>JAMPIV010000667.1:0-58149 GCA_024509875.1 Oreohelix idahoensis | reverse complement strand
ATATATAAGGCCCTAGTTTATTATTTTTTTTTTATTGTTTAATTTGTTTTTATTATTTACTCTCCCCCCCATTGGTTATCCGTTCTTGGATGTCAACAAGTCATATATTAACAGAGCATACCCATTAGATAATGAATATGATAATGACGTAAACCAAGGTGGGTCTCATGAACTCACATAACCACCAAATTAGGTGGTTACAATAGATGTAGGGTAATACAGAATAATAACCTTATCAGAGGTGATAATAACGCGAGGTAGATCTACATATACAAAATTGACACACATAAACCACTTTTTCAGGCTAAACTATGCACCCACAACAATAGAGTCCACATGATAAGCCTATATAAACAGAGTAAGAGATGTATTAATGATGCTGAGCTAAATATTGGCATATTGGATATGCAGCCTTTTGATTTTGGGGAGAGCATCTCAGTGACCCCCATATTGCACAAAAACGCTATTTGAAGCCTATCACACGAGTGCATTCTAACTTTAAGCTGTGGCCATCCTCTGTCACTGCTTTCTACCGAGCATCAGTCCGGACGCTTGATGGAAGAGGTTCTCTTTGTTCTTATCATAAAGGGATTTATAGTGGAATAACAATCACAGTCTCTGTAGCTTTTTGATCTGGATGCAACTATTGGTGTTAGGCAGTCTCTCGTAGATATCCTTCCCGTGCCAATGGACATAGTAGTCAAATAGCTGTAACATTTGCGGACACATTAGAGAAAATTACTATACTGCGTATTTCACTTTAGGATTGCTACTCATTTCTTTACAGAGAGATGTACACTGCATGTCTTCTTCCGATACGATCGCTGACCTCATCATCTCGGTCGCATCACGCTCACGACTCTCAGTGTGCTGGACACATGGGTTTTTCCCGTACTAAGTCAAGAGTCCTTGCGGCTTTCTTTTGGCCATTGGTAAACAAGGACATACGGATTTATTGTCGATCTTGTAAAGTATGTCAGGAAGTTAAATCCAAAGGTCCACGGCATGCTGCACCCATTCAGGCGGCGGACATTCCTATTCGGCCGTTCCAAAAAATGGCCATAGACATTATTGGTCCATTTAAGATCAAGTCTGCCAGAGGACATCAGTTTATCTTGACGTGTGTTGATATGTGCACACGTTGGCCAGAGGCTATTCCTCTGAAGAGCATTACTACTGCTGATATTGCAGATGCTCTTTGGCTTATATTTTCTCGTCTGGGGTTCCCCGGAGAGATATTGTCAGACCATGGCACCCAACTAATATCAGATACCATGTCTCAAGTAATGTCTACTCTGCAGATAGATAGATCTTTAAGTAGTATCTACCATCCAATGTCTAATGGTATGGTCGAACGCCTTAATAGAACACTTAAAAACTTACTGGGGAAGATAACTGAGGATCATCCTCAAGACTGGGACAGAGTTTTACCTGCGGCCCTCTTCGCTTACAGAGAGAGGTACCCAATGAACATACGGGATTTTCTCCCTTTGAACTCGTCTTTGGCGCGCGTCCGCGTGGCCCTATGTCGTTGCTTCACGATCTCATAACATCTGACAATATTGACGATGACACAAAGTCATCCTACGAATATGTCATCGCGTTGAGACAAAAGATTATCGAAGCATGCAATTTAGCAACTTCTTCTTCTGAATTTGCGAAACAGAAGGCAAGGCAATTTGCCAATAAGAAGAGATGCTTACGACAACTTTGTCCTGGTGACAAAGCATTTGTATTACTACCTTGTAGGGAAAACAGATTACTTATTTCTTGGAAAGGTCCGTACGATATAATATCGAAAATTTCCGATGTCGACTATATTGTCGATATTGATGGGAAGCATAAAACCTTCCACATCAATATGCTTACTGAATTCCATGAACGTCCGGATTATTTGCAACCCATTTTCCAAGCAACGGACAATTCTCCAGTACAACATGGTCATTACTCATCACTGTCCGTGATACAGGATGAGGAAACAAGTTTTTCAGATGTAAATCTTCCTCTTCCAATGATCCCACTTCATTCCAGTGAATCATGGAAGAACGTTACTGTCTCTCCTGATTTGTCTCTAGGAGAACAGCGACAAGTTTCAACTATGTTGCAAACATTTCAGGATGTACTCACTGACATCCCTGGACAAACGAATGTCATTCAACATGACATTGTTCTAACTGACCATACTCCTATTAGGGTTAGACCTTATCCTATACCTATACATTTTCAAGCACAGGTCGAGAAAGAGTTGGATGAGATGATAGATTTGAAAATAATCGAACCATCCACCTCTGCATATTCTTCGCCGATGGTTATTGTGCGTAAAAAAAGACAATAACATACGTCTTTGCGTTGACTATCGAAAATTGAATCAAGTAACGAAGTTCGATGCCGAACCTATGCCTTTACTGGAAGAGCTACTTACTCGACTCTCCAAATCTCATTTTTTCACTAAACTTGATTTGTCTAAAGGATATTGGCAAGTTCCTTTATCTGAACGCGCCAAACCTCTCACGGCTTTTTCAACACCTAGAGGTTTGTTCCAATGGAATTTTATGCCTTTCGGTCTTATGAACGCACCAGCTACATTCGTACGCATGATGCGCCGAATCCTATCTTATCGGTCAGATGTCATTGCATATCTAGACGACATCTGTCTTTTCAGCGATACTTGGGAAGATCACTATTCAGGGTTAGATGAATTGCTGTCTACTTTGCGTGAGCACAACCTGACAGCGAAACCCTCTAAAGCCTATATTGGTTTTAGCGAAATTTCTTTCCTAGGCCACCGAGTTGGTCATGGTTTCCTAAAGACAGAGGACCATAATACTAGTAAGATACTTAACATCTCAATCCCTAAGACTAAAAAAACAGGTGAGAAGTCTGTTAGGTCTTATTCAATTTTTATGGCAGATTCATTCAGAATCTATCCTCTATCATGGCACCTCTCTCAACACTTCTAAAGAAAGGTTCGCCTAATGTGGTCCACTGGTCTCAGGAATGCCAATGCTCTCTGGATAAGATTAAAACACTGTTTTCAACACCACCTATTTTAGTGCTACCCACTAAAGATAAGACATTCGTTCTTCGTAGTGACGCTTCATCCACTGGGATTGGAGCGGCACTAATGCAAGAGTACTCTGGAACTCTGCATCCTGTAATGTATATTTCCAGAAAACTTAATGCGGCAGAAAGGAATTATTCGGTTTTAGACCGTGAGCTATTAGCTATGGTTTGGTCGATCCTCAAACTACAGAGATTCCTTCTAGGCGCACATTTCATAGTAGAAACCGACCAAAAAGCTCTTTACTGCTATACAGAGTAAGAATTTGAAGAGCTCGAGGTCTACTCGATATGCAATTGCTCTTCAACCTTTTCATTTCTCTGTGCGAGCTATTCGTGGATCAGATAATGTGATGGCAGACATTCTGTCAAGATGCCCACATGATACCACATAACTATTAGGGCTTAGACTTCTTGATATGTCTAGTTCTATAGTAGTTCCTTTTCTATATCATGATAGATACACATTTGTAATTTAATAATATAATGATTGTATCACTACATAGCGGTTCATTGATGTTTATTCACCGCTGTGCTTTGATGATTTTTTCTTCATGAATCATAAATTTAAGATATCTAATACGAAATGATGATATGAATTTTTTAGGCATTGTGTAATTGCCAGAATTGTATTATACTTTGATGACACCTTCCTGGAAAAAATATACTTGTAGAGAAATAATTTCTCTCAGTTTATGAGACACATTCTCACCAGTCGCTCCATAAGTCGACTTAGCCTCATATTAGGCGTTATAGGTATTCCTGATATTTTTCATCTGCGCATTATTCATGCGTTGTGAGCCTATTGTACGTTGCTCCTAGATGTATTTAAAAAAAAAAAAAAAATGTTCCATTTTTTTTTTTCCCCGGGAGGTGTGGTAAGACTGTTACGTGCAGTCTTTGATATATCTTACAATATTATACATAGGTAATTTTTTTGTGCTTTATTGGAAAGTTCAAATATTTTGTTAAAAAATTGAAATTTTAAGGGAAAGTCATTATTGGTAGTTTACTTCCCTTGAAAGTTGTGTCCTCTCTTTTCGGTATCGAAAACTCCGCGGTAAAATCCATTTTTTACTGCGATTTATTCGTTGTTTTGGGTAAATAATAGATTGTTCTTGCTTCAGAATATCTATGGCCTGAATTTATGTGTATTGTTTGTCTGAGTAGGACGAGTCTGTCTTATATCTGTATATCTTTACATATCTAAGTCGAACTATATGTTCTGTTGTCTCTAGAGAGGTCAAAGGCTATTCGGCGGATGTGTCGCTAGAGTGTGGTGTGATTTGGCTTCGTCCTGATAGGGACTGTGTGTTTTCCTATGTCGGCCTGTCGCCGGGAAAAAGTGATCTCAGTATTTGTGGGGAAAGTGATAGTCGTCTAAACCTATCGTGTATGCTTTACCCCAGTGTTTAGTCGTATTGCCAAGGAATGGCAGTTTCATATTTCCTCTACCAAGGTAATCAAAGACACTCTTATGAACTCTCGATCGAAGCCACCATTTTCGATAGTTACGATTTGAATGTCTAAGAGAATATATTTGACTCGATGAAAAACGACTTCGATTCCTAGCAGCACTATATTCTGTAGAATGCAGTCAATTGTTCATGATCAAATCTACAGAGCAATGCAATGTTTTATGAATGACTAACTTTAGGACAGATTCATTATCTGTATCCAAACGTGAGTGACAGCTCACGAGTGAAGCCATCTTGGAACCAAAACATGTAGTGACTTTCAAGAAGAGAAAGGGGATGCCCGTATTATCGCTTGTTTAGTCCAGAGATCACTGCTACACATGAGAACCCATTATTAGCGGTTCAATATTATTATATGAAAAAAATATGTGCTGAACATTATGTGGGAGAATCGTCGCTAAACGAGATTAGGTTTAGAAGCCATCTGAAATATTGTTTATAAGCTGACGTGCTCAGTCAGTGAAGTCAGATGATATATATGTATGGGCGATACTGAGTGCTTGGCTACTGACAGTCCATTATACACTTATTCTACATGAGTGCCCATGTAACATTGCAAGACCATTTATCCACTGTACTATGATGTATTATGGCAACCTGTGATTTGTCACTATCTGTGCTGTCGAGTGTGTACGTCCAATTAAACTTTAGAAAAGGTACACAGTCGTTGGTGTCGATGACTTCCAGCCATACATGAGTGTGAGAAAAGAACATTTTTTTGTCAACACCACGAACCTTTATTATCATTCGCACATTATACACTCAATCCATGTCTACACACCACTGCGTAGGTCAAGTTGACATTCCATACACTACAGTGGAGCAAACAACACCATAGAGATCTTATCAACTGATGATGATGATGATGTCTGCTTCCATCCACTTATATCTATCTTTTGGTGGATATCATTAACGGGAATAAAAATCCAACGTTATCAACTTTATCAACTGGTGGACCAGCTTTCTGGGTTTGACCTCGCAGAAGTTCAGAAGTCAACAGATTACCGATACCAGACCGTTTCCTGTGGCTGATACGACACACTTGCAGTATTGGTTTGCTCTTTGTCAACACTTCGTCACGTGACCTGTCAGGTGAATGCAGTATGTAGGTCAGCGTTGTTGACATTTTTTACATTAGACATTACAGAGTTTCACAGAACAGTTGGATCAATTCTTGTCAATGTTAACAGGAAGACAGTATTTGTGAACTAAGAAGTCCTATTTTCATCGATGGATCTTCTTGTTTTCCATATATGAACTTTAATATTTAAGGCCAGAATGTTTAATTGAATAAAGTGGCAGTTTGTTTATTTTCATAAAAATAACTTTGCCATTACTGTAAAACTGAGCCTATTTTGCAACACATACTATCATACACATAATTTATATATATTTATGTTTACATGTTATTTGTTTGTGTAGTATGTTAGTTTCTATGTCAGCGGGTTGTGTTTAAGGTTGGGCGGCGTCCTCACAACAGAATATCCCACGTCATAGAGGGTCCGTTGTGGGCGTTTTCTATAGGTGCAATTTTCTTGATTGAAAATTTGCTGCGACAACTGTTGCTTTTGTGTTAGCTGTGAAGTCTGTAATTATTGTTATTTTTTTGTAATATTTCTTTGTTCTTTAGTTTTGTTTTGATTTGTTTGTAATTTGTTGGTCTCTACTTTTCTATCTTTCAGTTCTATTCACAATTTATATTCATATATTGTGACGTCATTTGTGTTGTTATTCTTTGCAGATTCAGTGATTATTTTCATTGATTTCCCTATTTGATTTATTTTGATTTCTGCAAACGTTCTTGTATTGTCAGTCCTATTTGTACTTTATGTATTCTGTTGGTTGACATATGTTTTATATAGGTATATTTCATAAGACACAATTGCCTGTGCACTGCACTTGGATTATGGTATAAAACAGTACCTGATTATTATTACTATTATACAAGACCTTATTAAAGGCTTGTGACCCACAGATATTGGGATAGTATACTGATTAATCAAGTCATTGAGAACTTGTGGTATTATTATTGATTCAGGTGATTAGTATTATTGTTAGACATCATGTCTACATTAGAATACTTCATTACACAAGGGAAAGCCCTTGATAAGACTGGTCAACAATTAGAACAATGGGCAGTTGCTCAATATGACAAAGCATTAGCTGCAGAAGAGAGAAGAGCTATTAGCTGCAGAAGATTAGCTGCAGAAAAAGCTATGGCGGAAGAGAAAAGATTAGAAAGAGAAGCTGAGGCTGCTGCTGAACAAAAGAAATTGCAGATGCAGGTGGAGGAAAGGAGATTTGAAGCTGAACAAAAAAAATTAGAAAGAGAAGCTGCAGCTGAACAAAAAAGATTAGACAGTGAAGCTGAACAAAAAAGATTAGACAGGGAAGCTGAACAAAAAAAATTAGAAAGAGAAGCTGCGGCGGAACAAAAAAGATTAGACAGTGAAGCTGAACAAAAAAGATTAGACAGGGAAGCTGAACAAAAAAGATTAGACAGGGAAGCTGAACAAAAAAGATTAGACAGGGAGGCTGAACAAAAAAGATTAGATGCTGAAGAGAAAAAAGCAATAAGAGAACATGAATTTGAGTTGGAGAAATTGAGATTGACAAGTATGAGTAATGTTAATCAGGCATCTAGTGGTAATGGTAAACCTTCTACTTACAAGGTTAAGGTTCCACCGTTCAATCAGTCCAGTGACGATATTACATTCTGGCTGGATAGATTTGAACGTTCTTGTCGTACACATAATGTGGATAAATCACAATACGCTAATCAATTATCAGAAAACTTGAAAGGTGAATCTTTGACTAGATTATGCCTTGTAGGAGAAGCAGATAAGGATAATTATGATGTCATTAGGGCGGCTTTGATAAAAAAAATATCAGCTAAGTGAGGAAGGCTATCGCCTTTTATTTAAAACGATGGTACCTGAGACGGGTGTAGAATTCTCAGAATTCACTGCAAAGGCACGTCTCACAGTTGATCGTTGGATTGAGCTTTCCAAAACAGAAAAAACGTATGAAGGACTTATGGATTTGTTGCTCAGAGATAAGATTATGTCATGTGTGAACAAACCTTTCCTTGAATTTATACATGAGCGTAAACCCAAATCTCTAAAAGAAATGGAAGAATATTGTTCCCAATATGTCACTGCACACCCCGACGTGACTTTTGGCAACACTAAGATTAAGGAGAGTAGGCCAGTTGCTTCAGCAACACCATACAATCCCAATTATTCACACAGATTTCAGGGACCTCAAAACAGATTTGATAAAAAAGGTAACCATAATAGTTATCAAAACCAAGGTAACCAATCATTTCAGGGTTCTTCTTCAAAGAACTGGAGACGACCTGATAGCTCTCGACACAGGGGTGGTCATAATTATAGGAATTTCCGTAGAGGAAGTAATTATAGAAACTATCAGGGTTATCCGTCTTGGAGTCAACAAGATCATAATTACAGAGATACTCATTATAATGAATATGATAATGGTAACCAAGGGAACTATGACTCAAACCCAAATAGGGGTTACAATAGAGGTAACAATAACTACAGAGGTGATAATAACCGAGGTAGATCTCAAAACAAAAGACATAAACCACATTTTCAGGCAAACTCTGCACAACAAGAGTCCCATGAAGCCTATAAACAGAGTAAAGATAATAATGATGCTAGTAATATGGCATGTGCCGCTTTTGATTTTGGGAGAGCATCTCAGTGCCCCCAATGCAAAACGTTATTTGAGCCAACCACAGTGTCTACTTTAAGCTGTGGCCATCCTCTTCCTGCTCTTCCAGCATCAGTCGCGCATGATGGAAGAGGTTCTCTTGTCTTACATAAGGGTTTAGTGAATAACAATCCAGTCTCTGTGCTATTTGATTCTGGATGCACCACAATTGGTGTTAGGCAGTCACTCGTAGATCCTTCCCGTGCCACTGGACAAGTAGTCAAATGTGTAACATTTGGCGGCACATTAGAGAAATACTCTACTGCTATCATTAGGATTGCTACTCCTTTCTTTACAGGAGATGTACACGCATGTCTTCTTCCGAATCCGATCGCTGACCTCATCATCGGTCGCATTCATGGAGTCAAGGAATGCACTCCGCAACAAATTTCCACGTGGGAAAGGCAAAACATGCAGATTGCTAACGCTGTAGTCACTAGAGCTCAGGCTCTTAATATGCCTCAAACTTCATCTATTGAAGATAATGAAGTGCATAACCAAGATAATCCCTTGGTAATTTCTCGTGACTCGTTTATAAAACAGCAAGAAGATGATCCCACTCTGAAGAAATTCTTCATTCTTGCAACTAAAGGTGATCCGAATAAAGACACAAGTCGTAAATCGTGGATTACAAAGAAGAATGGCGTACTTGTACGTATGGTTCAAGACTCCATTACGTCAAGTCATTCTCAAATCCTGGTTCCCAAGAATTTGAGAGTTAAAATTTTGCAGCACGCTCACGACTCTCAGTGTGCTGGACACATGGGTTTTTCCCGTACTAAGTCAAGAGTCCTTGCGGCTTTCTTTTGGCCATTGGTAAACAAGGACATACGGATTTATTGTCGATCTTGTAAAGTATGTCAGGAAGTTAAATCCAAAGGTCCACGGCATGCTGCACCCATTCAGGCGGCGGACATTCCTATTCGGCCGTTTCAAAAAATGGCCATAGACATTATTGGTCCATTTAAGATCAAGTCTGCCAGAGGACATCAGTTTATCTTGACGTGTGTTGATATGTGCACACGTTGGCCAGAGGCTATTCCTCTGAAGAGCATTACTACTGCTGATATTGCAGATGCTCTTTGGCTTATATTTTCTCGTCTGGGGTTCCCCGGAGAGATATTGTCAGACCATGGCACCCAACTAATATCAGATACCATGTCTCAAGTAATGTCTACTCTGCAGATAGATAGATCTTTAAGTAGTATCTACCATCCAATGTCTAATGGTATGGTCGAACGCCTTAATAGAACACTTAAAAACTTACTGGGGAAGATAACTGAGGATCATCCTCAAGACTGGGACAGAGTTTTACCTGCGGCCCTCTTCGCTTACAGAGAGGTACCCAATGAACATACGGGATTTTCTCCCTTTGAACTCGTCTTTGGCGCGCGTCCGCGTGGCCCTATGTCGTTGCTTCACGATCTCATAACATCTGACAATATTGACGATGACACAAAGTCATCCTACGAATATGTCATCGCGTTGAGACAAAAGATTATCGAAGCATGCAAATTAGCAACTTCTTCTTCTGAATTTGCGAAACAGAAGGCAAGGCAATTTGCCAATAAGAAGAGATGCTTACGACAACTTTGTCCTGGTGACAAAGCATTTGTATTACTACCTTGTAGGGAAAACAGATTACTTATTTCTTGGAAAGGTCCGTACGATATAATATCGAAAATTTCCGATGTCGACTATATTGTCGATATTGATGGGAAGCATAAAACCTTCCACATCAATATGCTTACTGAATTCCATGAACGTCCGGATTATTTGCAACCCATTTTCCAAGCAACGGACAATTCTCCAGTACCACATGGTCATTACTCATCACTGTCCGTGATACAGGATGAGGAAACAAGTTTTTCAGATGTAAATCTTCCTCTTCCAATGATCCCACTTCATTCCAGTGAATCATGGAAGAACGTTACTGTCTCTCCTGATTTGTCTCTAGGAGAACAGCGACAAGTTTCAACTATGTTGCAAACATTTCAGGATGTACTCACTGACATCCCTGGACAAACGAATGTCATTCAACATGACATTGTTCTAACTGACCATACTCCTATTAGGATTAGACCTTATCCTATACCTATACATTTTCAAGCACAGGTCGAGAAAGAGTTGGATGAGATGATAGATTTGAAAATAATCGAACCATCCACCTCTGCATATTCTTCGCCGATGGTTATTGTGCGTAAAAAAGACAATAACATACGTCTTTGCGTTGACTATCGAAAATTGAATCAAGTAACTAAGTTCGATGCCGAACCTATGCCTTTACTGGAAGAGCTACTTACTCGACTCTCCAAATCTCATTTTTTCACTAAACTTGATTTGTCTAAAGGATATTGGCAAGTTCCTTTATCTGAACGCGCCAAACCTCTCACGGCTTTTTCAACACCTAGAGGTTTGTTCCAATGGAATTTTATGCCTTTCGGTCTTATGAACGCACCAGCTACATTCGTACGCATGATGCGCCGAATCCTATCTTATCGGTCAGATGTCATTGCATATCTAGACGACATCTGTCTTTTCAGCGATACTTGGGAAGATCACTATTCGGGGTTAGATGAATTGCTGTCTACTTTGCGTGAGCACAACCTGACAGCGAAACCCTCTAAAGCCTATATTGGTTTTAGCGAAATTTCTTTCCTAGGCCACCGAGTTGGTCATGGTTTCCTAAAGACAGAGGACCATAATACTAGTAAGATACTTAACATCTCAATCCCTAAGACTAAAAAACAGGTGAGAAGTCTGTTAGGTCTTATTCAATTTTATGGCAGATTCATTCAGAATCTATCCTCTATCATGGCACCTCTCTCAACACTTCTAAAGAAAGGTTCGCCTAATGTGGTCCACTGGTCTCAGGAATGCCAATGCTCTCTGGATAAGATTAAAACACTGTTTTCAACACCACCTATTTTAGTGCTACCCACTAAAGATAAGACATTCGTTCTTCGTAGTGACGCTTCATCCACTGGGATTGGAGCGGCACTAATGCAAGAGTACTCTGGAACTCTGCATCCTGTAATGTATATTTCCAGAAAACTTAATGCGGCAGAAAGGAATTATTCGGTTTTAGACCGTGAGCTATTAGCTATGGTTTGGTCGATCCTCAAACTACAGAGATTCCTTCTAGGCGCACATTTCATAGTAGAAACCGACCAAAAAAGCTCTTACTGCTATACAGAGTAAGAATTTGAAGAGCTCGAGGTCTACTCGATATGCAATTGCTCTTCAACCTTTTCATTTCTCTGTGCGAGCTTCGTGGATCAGATAATGTGATGGCAGACATTCTGTCAAGATGCCCACATGATTCCACATAACTATTAGGGCTTAGACTTCTTGATATGTCTAGTTCTATAGTAGTTCCTTTTCTATATCATGATAGATACACATTTGTAATTTAATAATATAATGATTGTATCACTACATAGCGGTTCATTGATGTTTATTCACCGCTGTGCTTTGATGATTTTTTTTCTTCATAAATCATAAATTTAAGATATCTAATGCGAAATGATGATATGAATTTTTTAGGCATTGTGTAATTGCCAGAATTGTATTATACTTTGATGACACCTTCCTGGAAAAATATACTTGTAGAGAAATAATTTCTCTCAGTTTATGAGACACATTCTCACCAGTCGCTCCATAAGTCGACTTAGCCTCATATTAGGCGTTATAGGTATTCCTGATATTTTCATCTGCGCATTATTCATGCGTTGTGAGCCTATTGTACGTTGCTCCTAGATGTATTTCAAAAATACACCGGGAGGTGTGGTAAGACTGTTACGTGCAGTCTTTGATATCTTACAATATTATACATAGGTAATTTTTTTAGTGCTTAAGGGAAAGTCATTATTGAGTTACTTCCCTTGAAAGTTGTGTCGGCTCTTTCGATCAAACTCCGCGGATAAATCCATTTTACTGCGATTTATTCGTTGTTTGGGTAATAATAGATTGTTCTTGCTTCAGAATATCTATGGCCTGAATTTATGTGTATTGTTTGTCTGAGTAGGACGAGTCTGTCTTATATCTGTATATCTTTACATATCTAAGTCGAACTATATGTTCTGTTGTCTCTAGAGAGGTCGAAGGCTATTCGGCGGATGTGTCGCTAGAGTGTGGTGTGATTTGGCTTCGTCCTGATAGGGACTGTGTGTTTTCCATGTCGGCCTGTCGCCGGGGAAAAAGTGATCTCAGTATTTGTGGGGAAGGTGATAGTCGTCTAAACCTATCGTGTATGCTTTACCCCAGTGTTTAGTCGTATTGCCAAGGAATGGCAGTTTCATATTTCCTCTACCAAGGTAATCAAAGATACTCTTATGAACTCTCGATCGAAGCCACCATTTTCGATAGTTACGATTTGAATGTCTAAGAGAATATATTTGACTCGATGAAAACGACTTCGATTCCTAGCAGCACTATATCCTGTAGATTGCAGTCAATTGTTCATGATCAAATCTACAGAGCAATGAAATGTTTTATGAATGACTAACTTTAGGACAGATTCATTATCTGTATCCAAACGTGAGTGACAGCTCACGAGTGAAGCCATCTTGGAACCAAAACATGTAGTGACTTTCAAGAAGAGAAAAGGGATGCCCGTATTATCGCTTGTTTAGTCCAGAGATCACTGCTACACATGAGAACCCGTTATTAGCGGTTCAATATTATTATATGGAAAAATATGTGCTGAACATTATGTTGAAGAATCGTCGCTAGACGAGATTAGGTTTAGAAGCCATCTGAAATATTGTTTATAAGCTGACGTGCTCAGTCAGTGAAGTCAGATGATATATGTATGGGCGATACTGAGTGCTTGGCTACTGACAGTCCATTATACACTTATTCTACATGAGTGCCCATGTAACATTGCAAGACCATTTATCCACTGTACTATGATGTATTATGGCAACCTGTGATTTGTCACTATCTGTGCTGTCGAGTGTGTACGTCCAATTAAACTTTAGAAAAGGTACACAGTCGTTGGTGTCGATGACTTCCAGCCATACATGAGTGTGAGAAAAGAACATTTTTTGTCAACACCACGAACCTTTATCATCATTCGCACATTATACACTCAATCCATGTCTACACACCACTGCGTAGGTCAAGTTGACATTCCATACACTACAGTGGAGCAAACAACACCATAGAGATCTTATCAACTGATGATGATGATGATGTCTGCTTCCATCCACTTATATCTATCTTTTGGTGGATATCATTAACGGGAATAAAAATCCAACGTTATCAACCTTATCAGTGAGGTCATAAAGTGGTAGCACGAAAGGGCCTTCTGTATATTCACAGTTAAATTATCTCAGGAGCCTTCACAGCTGACCTCACGCATCACACTAGGTGATAACACCACCATACAATACCATCAAAATCCACTACAAGCGTGCGTCATGGCAGGAAAACAGTTACAATACCTGGCAACAACTGGTAAATCCAATTCAAACACAAGAAAACGGCGACAGAGACACAGAGAGAGTTACACAGATAAACAGATCCCATAGCGTGGAAAGAACGAACATTCAGCTGAGTCAAGACAGATATTGAGAAGTGGAGAGACATGATCGCCATTGCCCGTTGGAACGGGGATTGACCGTAATAATAAGATAATTACGTACCGTTTTGCCACTCGGAACAACTTGTCGTTTCAAACATCAAATATACATAATACCTGCTCTTTACGATGAAAAATACGTATCAAATGTCAATGATACCGCACGGGAGCCGCGCTAGCGTAGTGGTTACAACACCGCTCTGGCGACCGGGTGATTCAGGATCAAACCCGGGCGACGGCATTTGAGGATTTTTCGTCAACCGGGATTTGTACTGGATTAACTCGAGACCTGGCGAGGACATTTGAAGGAGTGTCGTCGACCAGGGATTGGCGGCTCCTGAGCCGACCCAGCTGTAATGGGTACCTCCGAAATCGGAGAGTATTTGCCTGAATGGCGAGGGACACCTGTCTCTGTACAAGAAAAAAGGGATACTCACGTAAAATCAATGTCAGGTTAGACATAAAATAATAACCTGAGATTTCGCCTCGAGTATTAGCGGGCGTACAAAAAAAAAAAAAAAAAAAAAAAAATGATACCGCACGGGGTCGAGGTAGGCAGAATGAAAGAATCCAAAAACAGAATCCAGTCCGTCTAAACAAATACGTTTACGACTTCAGTTCGTGAGAAAAGAGAAAAGCTACCGATTGCTACTCTCACTTTGTACAGCGATAATATTGACCGGCCGCCACAAAAAAAACTCAAGACTGTAGGATTTGTTAAAACAAGTAGTCACAACCACGTTCACGGGCGATGAATGATCGAATAGTGAACATACTGGAAAGAAGCAATGGTTTGTGAGATTCCGAAGCGATGGTTTGTGGGATTGCCATACTGGCCGTCTGGCCATGGGCAAATATTGGTCGTCTGGCTAGAAGTAAAGGCAAAGACGATAAAATATTGAATTAAAAAAAAAAAAGAGGAGTCTGCTAATAGTTTTAGGAGTGGAGTCAACAAGTCTAGGATTGACTCGATTGTACTGTCAACACATCAACATTTTAAGTTCCGTATCCGGCGTTACTGATAGACTGATTAACGTAACACACTTTATCTGGACCAAAAACAACAAACACTGATGAAACAAAACTTTTTTGCAGGCTTCACCGGGACCAGCAGGGGTGGTAGCTTCATGCTCCTTAAGGGGGTAAAAAAGAAAAGAAAAGGAAAATGAATGAACGAACGAGCGAATGAATACGGGAATATTCTTGTGAAGCATAATTTAAAATGCTTGTCTATGGCTCCCTCTGGAAACAGAGAGAGAGAGAGAGAGAGAGAGAGAGAGAGAGAGAGAGAGAGAGAGAGAGAGAGAGAGAGAGAGAGAGAGAGAGAGAGAGAGAGAGAGCAGGAGGTCACGTGATTTAGTAATGAGAATGTTTTCTGCAGTTTCCTAAAGATGTAGTAACTGATATAAGACAGATAATGTCTAGACCAGGGGTCTACATTAGATAGATCAAGATCTGCCGGTAATCACATAAAATGAGTTGGCAGATGTCTAGATGACGGAGGGGGGAAAAGAGAAAGAAATTTATACGTGTATCATTCATTATGTCAGCTCAACAATGCCTACACGTCTATTAAAGTTTATGTTCGATAAGCAATGGGATAATATACCTGTAATCAAGTTCATGGGTTCTAACGGTTGTAATAGCCAGCTGTAGTAGGGATACGCTCCCACTGCAGATAAATGCTTCTATAGTATGCAACTCAATAGCCTCTGGCAACCAACCAGCTTCTGGCCTTCATGTTTGGCTAATTTTAAGCCCGGCAGAACTGTTTCCACTGACGGTGAAGGGGCGAAGGCGAGCCACTGGCGCCTCAAAACCAGCCGCTTCGACCAGTTAGGGCATGTGGTCCTTGGTCAGTAGCCTATCTAGGAGAAGGTAAATTCTGATTTCAAACCTCCGCGGTCTCGCGGGAATATCCGTTAACTGGAAAAGCAACTCCTGTCACGTGCTGATTGTTTGTTTGTTCCGATCCCCACGGGTTCGAGTTATTCACACTTTTACCCTTGCAACAAAATTTGGGGTTTTGGTTTTGGGCTTTCTTGCAACCCCAGAGAACTTCCCGGACTCAGCGGGCGCAGCTGGTGGAGGTCACACCAGATCCACTAATTGGCGTGTGTGCAATGCCACGAGAAGGATGGTTCTCTACCGTGCAAAGGAACGAGGGGGGAGGGGAGGGTCATTGTGCTTCTACCTCCTTGCCAAAAGACGCCATCCGAACAGACACAAAGCTCTGCCCCATCTGAACTGGGAGGGCTCCCGCGGTTTACCCGCGCTTGGTTGAATTTCTTGACTTTGACATTGAGAGCCACTGGGCAGAAATCACATTGCGTCAACATTCGGGTGACGGCAGAAATCACATTGCGTCAACACTCGGGTGACGGCAAAAATCACATTGCGTCAACATTCGGGTGACGGTCGTCGCAATGCTTTGTTTTAATTAGACATTCGGATTCCCCTGGTCCGTACTCCAATAGATCCTCGTTAAAGGGTTTAAAGTCTACTCATTCCAATTACAGGGCCTCGAAAGAGTCCCGTATTGTTATTTTTCGTCACTACCTCCCCGTGCCGGGAGTGGGTAAGTTGCGCGCCTGCTGCCTTCCTTGGATGTGGTAACCGTTTCTCATGCTCCCTCCGGAATCGAACCCTGATTCCTTGTTACAAACATGGTAGGCATGTCACGTACCATCGACATTTGATAGGGCAGACATTTGAAAGATGCGTCGCCGGCACGTGAGGCCGTGCCATCAGCACAAAGTTATCCAGAGTCGCCAGTGGGAACGCCGCGCCCCCGCGAAGGGCAACGACGATTGGTTTTGAACTAATAAAAGCGCTCTTTCCGCGAGGGTCAGAGCTTGGTAAGCTCTAGAATTGCAACAGTTAACCAAATAGGATCGTGTCATCTAAGGAACCTCGGCTGATTTAATGAGCCATTCGCGGTTTCACCGTGAGACATTGTGAACTTAGACATGCACGGCTTAATCTTTGAGACATGCATATGACTACTGGCAGGATCAAGCAGAAAACTGTCCGGACAGACGTGCGTCTTCTTCGACCTCTCGCACGGGGTGGGAGATAGCGCCGTGTGCAGAGCGGATCCCGGCGGCCCTGGCGATTTTATTCTCCCTTTCTTCGCCTCAGGCGGGAACCACTCACGGCTGTTTGCCAGCGATCTTTTAGTTATTTCCCCTTGTTCCCCCGACCGCGCTATTTATAGCTATCGTGTCAGAGGTCACGTGGTAACTTCCTAACTGGAAAAAAAGGTGGCGGATTTTACTTTTGATAGGGCTTAATTAATGTTTTTAGGCTACTTTATTATTATAAATACCGGCTTTAATTTTGCGTAACGCTAGACTAGAAATGTTAGAGTAAATTTTAGAACAAGAACAAACATTTTATCACAATTAGAACAGAAGATATAATAGTCTGAAATAGTGTAAAATTTACGTTTTTTTTTATATTTTGTTATGGTTTGTTTATAATGCAATTTTCACTCAATCGGTCACAATCGACATGCATAACAAATTACAGAAATCAAAAGTAGAAAACCTGCAGAAAATGGATATCAAAGATTTGTTTTGGTTTCATGCGTCAAACATTAATTATTGAAACATTAAATTGCAAGTCCACATTTATTACCTTAAAATAACACACCCAATTGTCCCCAAAAAATGATAGCTAACAATTATCTCAATCATACATCACGATGGTCATGTAAAAATAAGTATGGTCATGAGTAAAACGAAATGTTCAATTTAATAGATAAATAGGTGTATTTAAAAAATACATCTATTAAATGATTTCCACACTCTGTTAATTCTGTCAATCTCAAGCAACAACTGCCATAATTTGCTCTAGCCCCAAAATTTCGCTCAATTATCATTCACACTTCCTTTTTTTTTTTTTTTTTTATAGGATAAATCTGTACATTCACAGATGGAGAAATTTGTAACAAATGAGTTTCCATTATAAATTTTAATTGTGAAGTTATATTTTTAATACCTCTGGCGCGTCTTTCAATTTTCAATCTTCTCTGTTTTCTCTCCTGTGCCCACGTAAGACCTACTGTTTCCTTCATGGCTATTGCTAATTCTTTGGATATTCTAACTCTACTTTCAATGCCTGCTTTCCTGCAAATTTCCTGACGTGACGTTTATTAACAGCGTTGTAGTTCATGTGCCTGCTGCAGGTCTAATGAATCAGTTGATGTTCCAGCAATATGTTTTCTAACAGTGTGAAGCAATTGAGATCGCTTACGTTTGTTGGCGTTCTGGTGACTGATGTTTCTCTTCTATATTTAATTAGTTTTTGTAGTACAATAGGCTGTCCTCTGGTTTTGCATTTTATGATATTACTTTTTGCTGTTTCTAGTTTTTTTTCTAACAATGGATGTGAATAGGGGTTCTTCCTTTTGTGTTAGTGGTTGTGAAGGTGGCTTAGCAAGTAACTGTTGTACTGTGATGTCGCTTTTGAAGACAGGCGAGGTGGATGTACTTGTCGTATGTATAACTGACTTGGTAGGTGTAGATGTGGCAACAAAAACTGGCATGCTAGGGTGAGTAGTGTTATCCACCTCCAGATGAATAATGGTATCGCCTTTAATGTGAGCTGGCACATCAACCTCCAGTTGAACAATATCATCACTAATGTGGGCAGGCACATCAACCTCCTACTGTACAGAGCTATCCTGACTACAGCTAAATGACTGACTAGACATGGAGGGGTCAGAAAGAACATTACAGGGGATAGAGCAGCTTTTTGTTTTTTAAAACACCAAAAGATGTCTTTGCAACACAACTGCACAGTTGACATTCACTTATAGTTAAATTATGGTTTTAGTCTTTCCAGATGTGCTGACTGTTTTCCGATAGTAACTTGGCTGTTTCAAGACACTTCTCATTATGCCTCCTTTTTGAATTTTGTATTCGTAAGTAACACTTCTTACAAAATATAGTCGAATGCTGTGTGGGTTTATCATCTGATACGTTAATTCCAAACATAAAGAACAGATCATTAACGTAATTTAGAACAGTTCAGCGCTTTCTGAATTGAACGTGTTGTTTTGGAAGTTAATGCTCTCTTGCCACAGGCTCTGCACAGTGCACTGGCACAATTCATATGATGCAAAACAGTATGTTCCATTTCGTTGTTATGTAGTATAGTTTACTTGTGTATGTATAAAGGTAGAGGAATACTTGGGACTATCAAGTCTAACACCAGGATGTAGAATGTTTTATCTGTGAATGAAAGAAGATATACAAACAGTTACTTAGAATTCTTTGGCAGCCGTCGTGTGCACAGGATTGTCTACCAAAGAACACTAATGGAACAGTCCTTATCTCACACACAATTAAAAAAAAAAAATTCATATTATAAATACAAGATTAACAAGACTTGAAAGATAGAACAAAGTATGTAGAAGTAATCTATCTATAGATTTACATGTTTTCTGACGCTTATATACGTAGCTAAATATCATTATAAATGAATGAAAATGCAAAAACAGATGGTGCTTTACAAAGTTATTTTGTTACAACCTTATTTAAGATTTGTGAGTATCAGGAATGCGTTTACAGTAATTTAAATGCTATAAAATCTGGTGACAATATGCTTGTTCTTGTAATGCCAAACTCACAAAACTGACTACCACACATTCTCAAGATATGAAACCAAAAAAAAAAAAAGTATGTGGAAATAATCTTTAGCTTCCCTTCGAGAAGTCTTTATAATTATAAACTCAAACGAATGGGCCGATTTTTAGATATTAAATTAATAAAAAGATTACTTATTTTATGAATTTCCTCAAATGATGACGCTGTTTTCAAAAGTCTGTAACTCCGTCAAAACTAATTTCAAACAAATAAAAATGCAATCAAAAATAGAGCAGAGAACAAAGTTATAGTACACAAAAGAATTTTAGCGCTGTGTTTATCCAGAACGAGTGTGTAATGATTTATATTTTACTGGTTTTACACACACATCAGCTGATTTTCCCCGCCAAAAACTTAAATAGTCTTTTACGGTGTACACGAAAATTTTATACCCGGTGTCAGAATTCCGGTCACCGAAACTAAAAGAGCGCTCTGGTATAGGGCACAAACAGCCGTGCACTGGCCGCCTGCCGACAAGACGTTCACCTAGTCGGACAGGACGGGCCGAAAGCGACACCAGCATACTGAATGCCGGCCCACGACTCGTTGCGAGAGTAGGGCTTTTTTCTAGACCGCTGTCGAGCCACGATATGGAAATGCGACGGCTTGCTCACATCACGACCCGGGCTGCGCTTTACGGACACAAAAGCCAAACAGACACGAAACCACTGCCTCACTAACCGATGAACTGGGAGAGCCCGTTACCACGAGCAGTCTTTCGAGACAGCGACCGCCAGCGCTCGCGAGCTGGGAAACGAAAATGCTAACCGTTTCCTAGACTGCCACGTTGCTGATACCAAGCTGTATCGGCTACTGCCGGTCTTTTGGATCAACAACTTATGTGGAGTGGAGGAACATGCTGCATGGGCAACAACTTGATCCCCATATAACTGTGCCCAAGCGTGCACCCAGGAGAGGACACTCCAGATTCACCCTATGGTGTCGGCACAAGACGGGAAGTAGCAGTTATCGATTATTAAAGGATCTCTCTGGATACAGAAATTGACAGCCGCATTGGCAAAGCTGCAACCTTCTTTACCAGCCTTACAACACGTGTCTGGGGAAATCCCAAACTCACAATGAAAACCAAAGCTGTGGTATATGATGTCTGCGTCATCAGCACATTTCTATATGGCAGCGAGGCATGGACAACTTATGCCAAGCTAGAAAAAAGGCGCAACACCTTCCATCTACGGTGCCTACGTCACATCCTGGGTATTTCATTGACGGACACAGTAAGAAATGTCGAGGTGCTGGCCTTTAAAGCATGTATATACTGCTTACGCTGGCTTGGACATACCCGCTGCATGAAAAATGGTCACATCCCCAAGCATATTTTCTACGGACAACTGACAGATGGCAAAAGTACAGCCGGACGACCTCAGCTGAGGTTCAAATATGTGTGCAAGAGAGACATGAAGGCACTGGGTATAAATCCAGCAATCTGAGAGGATGAAGCTGTCGATTGCACCAAATGGCGATGCTCCCTACGGCGCCAGCTCTGAGCAAAAAGAGGCTCATACAACAAGCAGAACAGAATAGAAGACGTCGAAAGGAACACAGGGTAAAAAAAAAAAGCAGCAGAGGTCAGTCACCTCAAGGGCGCATCATCCCCATAATCTGTTATGACTGAAAGGGGTGACTACTAATGGAGTGTCAGGTGAACATTGGGATACTACAAATTTTCTGCTTCATCCTCACCTCCCCCAGTCAAAGTACGGCAAGAAGTAGGGGACCGTCACGTCATGTGAAGTGTGATGCAACTGTCCGACCAAGCCGCTATGGCAGCCATGAAGGCTGACTCAGAACGCTGTGAAAGGTGTTGGTTAATGGGCTCCAGCGTCCGACTGGTTAAGCGGTTAGAGTGCTTTCCCCTCACGGCACTGTTACCGGGTTCCGGGATCGAAACCTGGTATCGTCAAGCTCCAGTCTACCCAGCTGTAAATGGGTACCTGACTGTTATGACTCTTCTTGCGCAACACTTAGGATCTTACATTTGAGAACTTTGTGGATGCGATTGTGTATATGAATGATTGGGATATGACGTATGAAGGTTGACGGGAGCAACAAGGGGGATTATGGAATACGTGTTCATAGGAACATGTTATGATTGTCTCCAAGTGTATTTTGATGGGTGAAAGGCCCTAATTCAGTGTGTATTTATACACTAGCAATCGAGATATGATCGCGGCTATGACTGCCTAGCGGATGTTAAGTGGTTGTGTCAGATTCGACGTGATCGTATATTGTACTGTAACACTGCCAAAATGTATCCGAGACAAAAGTAGCTATTTTTAACTAATTTGGACATGCTGATTACGAATATGAACTTTAAAATCGCGAATTAGCTCTAGTTTTCAAGATCGGGGGAAAAAAAAGGGGGGGGGGGGGGAGGGAGAGAGAGAGAGAGAGAGAGGGTGTCAATAGGCTGGTGGCTTCACCTTCCCGTCGCGAATGGCCCAGTCCTTCTCTTTTCTATAGCCCTGGCGCGTGATTCCCCACGAGACGGATAGCCTTGAGCGCCAGTTGGATGACGCAATCTGTAGCAGTCATTGCAACCACATCTCCTCCTTGTCATCATTTGTGTTGTGGATTCTGTGAGTACAGACGTGTCGTTCAAGATGCCTCGTGAATGTGTGAACAGTGCGGATTATTTTTGCTATATTTGCGGACAAATAACTTTGTTATCACAAAGGCGACCCATTACACCGATGATAAAGAAAGCTTACAGCCTTTATTTTGGTTGTGAGATCGGGGACCAGGACCGGTATGGGGCCCCACACATATGTTGTCAATCCTGAGCAACGAATCTGCGCTGCTGGTTGAACCGAAAAGGACGATCGATGCGTTTTGCCGTTCCAATGGTGTGGAGGGAACCGACAAACTATCTGAATGATTGTTACTTTTGCATGACTCCTCCAATTGGACATGGTATTTCTAAGAAGAAACAGCGCCTTGTGACCTATCCGAATATTCCCTCTGCTATGCGGCCAGTGCCTCACGGGGAAGAACTTCCTGTTTCGGACCCACCAGAATCTTATACTCTGGATGATGAAGAAGATAATAAGGCCAGTGGACATCCGTCACCTGTGAAAGAATCTACACCAAGAGATCCTGATTTCCTGCCTATTGAAGAGTCTGCACCGCCACATGAAATTACCCAGAGTGAATTGAATGATCTAGTGAGAGATCTGGAATTGCCAAAAAATACAGCAGAACTGTTGGGGTCCAGACTGCAGCAATGGAATCTTCTAGAAGAAAATGTGCATGTGTCTGTGTTTCGTGCTCGGCAAAAAGATCTGCTTCCATATTTCAAAATGACAGATAACCTCATTGCTTGCGTTGATATAGTGGGTCTTATGGCAGCACTACACATCAACTACAAAGACGACGATTGGAGATTTTTCATTGATTCGTCCAAGTTGAGCTTAAAAGCTGTGCTGCTCCATAATGGTAACGTTTTACCATCTGTTCTACTCGGGTATGCAGTCCACATGAAAGAAACGTACAACACCATGAAACAACTGTTACACACCATCAATTATGACAAGTATAAGTGGCAGATTTGTGGTGACCTGAAGGTCATTGCCATCTTGATGGGGCTACAGCAGGGTTACACAAAGTTTTGCTGTTTCCTCTGTCTGTGGGACAGCCGTGCCAGGACTTCCCACTACAAGAAAAAGGATTGGCCCCAACGACAATCACTTGAACCGGGGGAAAAGAATGTACTTAACGAACCACTTGTAGAATCCCACAAGATCTTGCTCCCTCCTCTCCACATCAAACTTGGACTAATGAAGAACTTTGTAAAGGCCATGGATCGAAATGGGGCAGGATTTTTATACCTTCGTGATACATTTCCAAGACTTAGTGAGGCCAAAATCAAGGAAGGTGTGTTTGTCGGTCCACAGATACGTCAGCTCTTCCGAGATCAGCGTTTTGATGATATCCTCACAGGTGATGAAAAGTTAGCTTGGAATGCTTTCCAGCAAGTGGCCACAAACTTTCTAGGAAACAATAAGGCTGACAATTACCAGGAGCTTGTTGTTACGTGCAGTCTTTGATATCTTACAATATTATACATTGGTATACTTGTTATGTTCGCAAATATTTTGTAAACAAAATAGATATTTTTTAGTGCTTAAGGGAAAGTCATTATTGAGTTACTTCCCTTGAAAGTTGTGCCGTCTCTTTCGATCGAACTCCGCGGATGAATCCAGTTTTACTGCGATTTATTCTTTGTTTGGGTAGTAATAGATTGTTCTTGCTTCAGAATATCTATGGCCTGAATTTATGTGTATTGTTTGTCTGAGTAGGACGAGTCCGTCTTATATCTGTATATCTTTACATATCTAAGTCGAACTATATGTTCTTTTGTCTCTAGAGAGGTCAAAGGCTGTTCGGCGGATGTGTCTCTAGAGAGGTGTGTTTTGGCTTCGCCCTGATCATGGGGGCTGTGTGTTGCTATGTTGGCTTGTCGCCGGGAAAAAGTGATCTCTATATTTATGGGGAAAGTGATAGTCGTCTAGACCTATCGTGTATGCTTTACCCCAGTGTTTATTCTTATTACCAAGGAATGGCAGAATCATATTTCTGATACGCAGGTAATAAAAGATACTCTTTTGAACTCTCGTACGAAGCCACCGTTTTTCGATAGGTATGACTTGTACATCTGAGAGGATGCATTTAACTAGATGGAAAACGACACTGATTCCTAGCAGCACTATATCCTGTAGAATGCAGTCAATTGTATCATGATAGAATCTACAGAGCAATGAAACATTTAATGAATGACTAACTTTAAGACAGATTCATTATCTGTATCCAAACGTGAGTGACAGCTCACGAGAGAAGCCATCTTGTAAAAAACATTTAGTGACTTTCAAGAAGAGAAAAGGGATGCCCGTATTATCGCTTGATTAGTCCAGAGATCACTGCTACACATGAGAACCCATTGCTAGCGGTTCAATTTGATTATATGGAAAAATCTGTGCTGGACATTATGTTAAGGAATCTTCACTAGACGAGATTAGGTCTAGAAGTCATCTTGGATATTGTTTATAATCTGACGTGCTTTGTCAGTAAACTCAGATGATATATATATGGGCAATACTGAGTGCTTGGCTATTGTCAGTCCATTATACTATTATTCTACATGAGTGCCCATGTAACATTGCAAGACCATTTATCCACTGTACCATGATGTATTATGCCAACCTGTGTGTCGTAAAAATTAACAGTGATACAACGTCAAAATATCTCCAATGATACAACGTAGGGATAAAAAACCAATGCGTAAGCTGCTGGAATACATGATCGCCCGCGCCGCGGGTCATCAGGTGTTAGACTTGAAGGCAAAACGGAACGAGGATCAAAAGACAAAAATCTGACTGAACGCGTACTTGAACTAGCGAGGTTAATGGACGCAAATTGGTGGGGCAAGGAGGAAAAGTCACGTCCCCCCCCCCCCCCCCCACACCCCACCCCGACATAAAGTAAGGAATTCGACAGAAGGGACCTTGGATATGATACGCCACAGTCATTTATTGGACGCTTTTGCGATACCAAGCCTTTTATTTGAATTCAGCGGCTAAACGCAGATGCTTGAAATATTACAAAAAATTCAAAAAGTAACTTTTTCTTAATATTAATGTTAGGAATATAAAAATTAGCTGGCCGGATGGCCCATTCTGAGCAGTGAAATAATATGCTTTTAATTATACAGACGGATAGATAATAATGAAGACATTGACAAAAGACTGTGTTGTTCACAACAGCGAAAGACTGCATTGAATCAAACATCTCACTATTTGCACAAAAATCGCGACCTTGAAGACTCAAGTGTCCAAATCTAGTTAGAATGAAAGAGAAGGGGAATTGGTGGAAGCTGTGGCTAAAAATAACTTTTCAGGCAAAATTGTAGAGGGGATGAATAGGTTGGTTCAAAAAACAAGTACGTTTTTGTGAAAACGCAAGTAGAGACGGACAGACTAACAGATAAAAATCCATACTTGACTGAAGCATGACTGAAATGACTTTAGTGTAGGAAATTTGAATTGAAAAACACAAGGCAGTGATTGGCCACAGACAATCATATTATCGGCGCTCAGACGCGCATTTGGGGCCATTCCTCAATAGTTGTCCAGTGATAGACACAGTAAATTTCAAGTGTGGTGATTTCCAAATGAAATAAATTGAAATAAGTTCAGGGACGCCATACTATAGCCAGCAGCTCAGCTGAGTTTTGCTAGCATTTCTGTGTTCTTTATTCATAATCTGGTAAGATTGAAATTATTTCTTTGTATATTTTGAATATTGTTTAATGTTTCGAGTGATTTGATACTGCCATATCGAAATCTAGCCTTACAAACAAGTAAGGATTTGCTCTGGACCCCCCGCCCCAGTTCAGGGTCTAGAGACAAATAAAATACATAAACTCCAGCAAGGATTAGGAAGGACAGATCAAGTGTTGAGATCAATGAAACATATTACCTATACTATTTTAGGGGAGGAAACTAATAAACATATTTCAGAATCTGTAGTCTGGGAGGACCTATCTGATGTGAAACCACCATGGTAAAATGTGCTGTATGGTCAGAGAGATCTGACCTGTCTATATGGTGTTGTTGTTGTGTAATGTTGTGTCCAGACATGGTTAGAGAATGGACTTTTGACACATAGCCAATACTTTGATTGCAGAGCTGTGAGTTTCAGTTGTCACCAAGGCGGTGTAAACTAAGTTGGTGATTTTACCAGAGTGGATCCGTGCAGTAACGTTGTGTCAGAGCAGACTATTATTGCCCCCAAGCACGGAGAGGTGGGGCCACCAGATCTCAGCACCAGAGCTACATCTTCAAAGTTGAGTGAGCCTCTGGTCTGCTGGAAATTCACCAACTCCATTTAGTTACTAACAATCCCATAAAATTCCTGCCATTTCTGGACAAGGTGTAGTCAATATAGACTGGAGTGATGAGGCCACCCCAACAGCACAACCATTAACTATCCTCCCAATTAGATGACTAGTATAAACATTAATAAAACTAAATAGTCTAGTACTTACATATGTACACTCTTGCATTTATTATGTAATATTCCATGCATTTCTTTCATAATTTCTAAATCTTTTATAAGTTCTGGTCAAAATAAAACTTGATCCAGAACAAAATAAAATGTAAAAAAATTTCTATCAAAAATTTTACACACTTGAGTTAGTTCAGTGTATTATAACATTTGTTAATATTATTAGACTTAGTAAATATCTGTGTGTGTGTCTATAAACTATCACACCACATTACATATCATTACCCTAGACATTTAACGTAGCCACATTCATTAGAAAAAAAAAAAAAAAAGATAAGTGTGAGGTCGTAGTGGTAGCGAGAAGGGCCTTCTGACAACTCTCAGTTACATTTTATCTCAGGAGCCTTCACAGCTGACCTCATGCATCACACGTAGTACCATCACCACCATACAATACCATCAAACCCACTACATATATTGGGGTCTCTTTGTCCCGGGATCATTAGCCCAACAGTAATATTAGGATCTCCTGGTGGGAGAAATAAAATTAGGGAAACAAAATTGTAAAATTCCCTTTAAAATTAAAAGTGTCCCTGCATATAAAAGTTGGTGAATCTTCACAGCCAGTAATAAGTAATTAGTTAATTAATTAATTAGAAGTATTTAGACTATAGTAATTAGAAGTAAGTTAGTGGTTAGAGATTTATCTTGTATATTATTATATTGTCTAAAAAGTATGGCGGAGCTAGCAAAATTCCGATCAGCTGCTGTGCTGACCGCAAAGGAGATGGGAATGGATGGTCAGATTTTAATTCAATACGTAACGGCTGAATGTGATAAATATATTGAACGGGAAGAAAGGAGATTAGAAAAAGAGGCTGAAAGAAAATTAGAGTCTGAAAGGTTGGCTGAAAAGAAGAGGTTACAGATTGAGGCTGAGACTAAGAGGTTGCAGATTGAGGCTGACAAAGAGGCAAAGGCATTAGAGGCAGCAGAAAAAAGATTGACTGCCGAAAGGGAAGCAGAAGATAAAAAGGCCGAAAGGGAGGCAGAAGATAGAAGGTTGCAAAGGGAGCACGAATTACGACTAAGGGAGCTGGAATTACAAGGCCAGGCTCCTGAAAATGGTGCCAGCCCTTTTGCCTCAGATGCTGCGCCTAGTCTGGGAGCCTCAAACTCAGCTATGGGATTTCATTTAGACCATTTTGTTGAAAAAGACGATGACATAGAGGGGTACCTAGGACGTTTTGAGTTATTAGCTACTACCTATGGGTTAGAGAGAGAGAGAGGTGGAGTTTAAAGCTATCACAGGGACTGAGAGGTACTTCTTATGAAGTATTTGCTAAAATGAACAGGGAAGACCAAGACAATTATGACATGTTAAAGCAGGCTTTGTTATTGAGGTACGAAAAAAATGGGGAATTTTACCGTAAGAAATTTAGAAATGCCAAACTGTTGTCTGGGGAGACATACCACCAATTCTCTGCCAGACTAGAAACCTATTTGGAGAAATGGACTGCTCTGGGGAAGACCCAAGATCTTAAAGAAATGATCATGATTGAGCAATTGAGAGAGTCCATGGCTCCAGACATGAGAAAATTTCTCATGGAACAAGGTGCAGAGAAGTTGGGGGAGGTTTTAAATGTTGCTGAGAGGTATCAGGCAGCCCAGGCAGAGGTAAGTGGTGCTAAAAAGAAGCACATAGATAATTTTAAAGCTCCACAGCAATTTAATAAATTTGATAATAGGGAGCAGGGAAATAAAGGTAGGACAAACTTTGAACGGCCAAGAAATGACTACAGAGACAGAAACTCACAGTTCAATGACCAAAAATTCAATGAAAGAAAACCGTTGAACCAAGGAAAAAGATGGTGTAAATGGTGCAAGAAGGATAACCATAACACCGAATTTTGTAGAAGGAAACCTTCAAACATTGCTGCAATGAAGTCGGGGACGCAAAGATTAAAGGTTAATCCTAATGGACAACAGGAACCTTATCACCCCCCAGTTTGTGAGGATGTTATTTGTAATGGGGTCACCATAAGGTGCCTTTATGATACAGGTTTGGATTATGATTCAGTTGTGAAGTCTAGCCTAGTGGACCCAAGTCAGTATACCACAGAAACAGTGGAAATACAAGGGGCAACTAAGGACATACCACTCATGACACTTCCCATCGCAAGGATAACGGTGAAAACTCGCTATGTGGAAGGAGAAATCAGAGCAGCAGTGATAGATGAACCAATCTACCCTCTGATATTGGGGTGTAGATACGTCTTCTTGGGGAATCCCGAGAGACCTGTGATCATGGCGACAGTGCAGACCAGGTCACAGAAGAAGGAGGAAGAAGGTGAACCTATAAATGCTCATCCAGAGGAGATGAGGAAGGCGCAGGCTGAGGATAGGACACTCAAGCCATGTTTTAAAAAATTGCCCAAATGCCACACACCTCCGAGCAAGGGAGAATATTTCATGAAGAACAAACTATTATACAGGAAGGCCGGAACTGGAATAAATGGTCACAACCAGCTGGTTCTTCCCACTTCATATAGAGATAAAGTGATGGAACTCGGGCATGCGATTCCCTTCAGTGGTCACATGGGGATCAGCGCCACAGGACAGCGTATAGCTTGTCATTACTTCTGGCCAGGGATAACGGAGGATATAAAAAGATATGTCAAATCCTGCCCAGAATGTCAAAGGGTAGCTCCAAAGCACTGGACTGCTCCTGCAACTCTAGGGGAAATGCCCATAGTGGGAACACCTTTTGAGAGGGTTGCAGTGGATATTGTAGGACCTCTCACTCGGACCAAGAGGAGGAACAGTTACATCCTTACTCTGGTGGACACTTGTTCTATGTGGGGAGAGGCGGTAGCCCTGCCCTCAATTGATTCAAAACATGTAGCAGAGGCACTACTTACAATATTTACCCGATTAGGATTCCCGCATCAAATCTTGACGGATAATGGATCTCAGTTCAAGGGGAAACTAACGGAAGAGGTTTTTAAACTATTTCAAGCCAGACACTTTCATTGTAGTCCGTACCATCCACAAGGGAACGGCCAGGTAGAGAGGTTCAACGGGACTCTCATTTCTATCCTGAGAAAGCTGGCACACGAAAAACCGGATCTGTGGGATCAATTCCTGCCCGCCGCATTGTTTGCGTACCGGGAGGTACCACATAGTTCAACCGGGATGGCTCCTGCAACTCTGCTATTTGGGAGGCAAATAAAAGATCCATTAGAAGCTCTATTAAGGACCTGGACAGATGAGAAGGCGGAAGAGACTGTTACCTCATCTTATCAATACGTGAACGAACTGACCACTCGTTTGAAAGCTGGATGGAAACTGGCAAATGATAATTTGAAACAAGCCAGGAAGAAACATGCAGCATATTTTAATAGGAAGGCAAAGGACCGAGAACTAGCTGTGGGAGAGAAGGTGCTTCTTCTACTACCCGGTAGCCAGAATAAATTACAAATTGGTTGGCAAGGTCCATATATGGTTCTAGAGAAGGTGTCTAGAACAAACTATAAAATTGACAAAAAGGGGAAGGAGAAAGTTTATCATGTAAACTTGTTAAAGAAGTATCTGGACAGACCACTCCAGGAAAGCACCCCCTTATTGACCTTGGCTATTGCAACTCAGATGCAAAGGGAACCACTCACCTCACATGAATACCCATTACATCCTTGTGAAACAGCAGCACAGGTAAAAGTCAGTAAGCACCTGACTAAAAATCAGAGGGAGAGAGTTCAACAGGTTCTGGAGGAACATACAGATGTATTAACAGATAAACCAGGACATACAAATTTGCTACAGTATGACATGAAACTGGTAGACTCAAACCCAATCTGTATGAGAGCCTATTCTATTCCGTTCGCGAAGGAGAAGGCATTGAAGGAAGAAATAGATTATTTGTTGAAGGAGGGGATTATTTCGCACAGTGAATCATCTTTTAGTTCTAGTGTCGTATTGCTGAGAAAACCGTCTGGGGAACACAGACTGTGCATAGATTACAGGAAACTGAATGCTGTCACAGAAGGACAAGTGGATCCATTACCAGACACAAAACAGTTATTTGCCAGACTGAACAAGGCAAAATACTTTTCAAAGGTGGATCTTAGTAAAGGCTATTACCAGATCCCAGTGAAGCCTGAAGTGAGACCTTATTTGGCTTTTAGCACTTCGGATGGACATTATGAATTCAATATGCTACCATTCGGACTGAAAAATGCTCCGAGTGTGTTTTCAAGGATGATGCGCAAATTGTTGGATCCCCTGAATAACCCATGTATCACGAATTTCATGGATGATATTCTCGTCGCCACAGAGACATTTGAAGAACACATTGAAGCTCTAGAAATGTTATTTAATAGGCTTCGGGAGGCGAACTTAACTGCTAGGCCAACAAAATGTTGTATTGGATGCAAAGAGTTGGAATTCTTGGGGCACACTGTATATCAGGGTAATATGACCCCTGATCCTAAGAACTTGGAAAAACTGCAGAGAGCACCTAGACCACAAACAAAAAAAAGACGTGCGATCATTTGTGTCGTTATGCGGATTTTATCAAAAATATATCAAAGATTTTAACTCTATTTGTGCGCCTCTGACTGATCTGACTCGCAAGGGACTTCCAGATAAAATTAATTGGACTGCGCAAAGTGAATTAGCGTTCCAGGATTTAAAGGAAAAACTCACTAGCAAGCCCATTCTCAAACTACCTGATTTGACACAGGACTTTGTCTTGAGAACCGATGCCAGTAATGTAGGACTCGGGGCGGCGTTGTTGCAAAGATCATCTTCACCTGATGGGGAACTGAAACCAGTCGCTTATGCAAGCCGCAAATTGAATAAGCGGAACAAGGATACTCCACAAGCGAAAAAGAATGTTTAGCGTTGGTCTGGGCAATAAAGAAGTTTCAAATCTATCTGTATGGTAGGACTTTTGTGGTCGAGACGGATCATCAGCCTCTCGTATTCTTATCTCAGGCTAAGCATGAAAACGCAAGATTGCTGAGGTGGTCTTTATTGCTTCAACCTTATCAGTTTAGTATCCAATATATCCCAGGTAAATTGAATGTCGGTGCAGATTTCCTCAGTCGGCACCCCTGTGATCAAAATTAGAGTAATGGCAGGCGTAAGGAGAGATTTTGTCTATGTGTATCACTGGTTTTAGAACTTGCCGTAGGCATGTTTTCAGGTGGGGAGATGTGTCGTAAAAATTAACAGTGATACAACGTCAAAATATCTCCAATGATACAACGTAGGGATAAAAAAAACCAATGCGTAAGCTGCTGGAATACATGATCGCCCGCGCCGCGGGTCATCAGGTGTTAGACTTGAAGGCAAAACGGAACGAGGATCAAAAGACAAAAATCTGACTGAACGCGTACTTGAACTAGCGAGGTTAATGGACGCAAATTGGTGGGGCAAGGAGGAAAAGTCACGTTCCCCCCCACCCCCCCCCCCCCCCCAAGTTGACATAAAGTAAGGAATTCGACAGAAGGGACCTTGGATATGATACGCCACAGTCATTTATTGGACGCTTTTGCGATACCAAGCCTTTTATTTGAATTCAGCGGCTAAACGCAGATGCTTGAAATATTACAAAATTCAAAAAGTAACTTTTTCTTAATATTAATGTTAGGAATATAAAAATTAGCTGGCCGGATGGCCCATTCTGAGCAGTGAAATAATATGCTTTTAATTATACAGACGGATAGATAATAATGAAGACATTGACAAAAGACTGTTGTTCACAACAGCGAAAGACTGCATTGAATCAAACATCTCACTATTTGCACAAAAATCGCGACCTTGAAGACTCAAGTGTCCAAATCTAGTTAGAATGAAAGAGAAGGGGAATTGGTGGAAGCTGTGGCTAAAAATAACTTTTCAGGCAAAATTGTAGAGGGGATGAATAGGTTGGTTCAAAAAACAAGTACGTTTTTGTGAAAACGCAAGTAGAGACGGACAGACTAACAGATAAAAATCCATACTTGACTGAAGCATGACTGAAATGACTTTAGTGTAGGAAATTTAAATTGAAAAACACAAGGCAGTGATTGGCCACAGACAATCATATTATCGGCGCTCAGACGCGCATTTGGGGCCATTCCTCAATAGTTGTCCAGTGATAGACACAGTAAATTTCAAGTGTGGTGATTTCCAAATGAAATAAATTGAAATAAGTTCAGGGACGCCATACTATAGCCAGCAGCTCAGCTGAGTTTTGCTAGCATTTCTGTGTTCTTTATTCATAATCTGGTAAGATTGAAATTATTTCTTTGTATATTTTGAATATTGTTTAATGTTTCGAGTGATTTGATACTGCCATATCGAAATCTAGCCTTACAAACAAGTAAGGATTTGCTCTGGACCCCCCGCCCCCAGTTCAGGGTCTAGAGACAAATAAAATACATAAACTCCAGCAAGGATTAGGAAGGACAGATCAAGTGTTGAGATCAATGAAACATATTACCTATACTATTTTAGGGGAGGAAACTAATAAACATATTTCAGAATCTGTAGTCTGGGAGGACCTATCTGATGTGAAACCACCATGGTAAAATGTGCTGTATGGTCAGAGAGATCTGACCTGTCTATATGGTGTTGTTGTTGTGTAGTGTTGTGTCCAGACATGGTTAGAGAATGGACTTTTGACACATAGCCAATACTTTGATTGCAGAGCTGTGAGTTTCAGTTGTCACCAAGGCGGTGTAAACTAAGTTGGTGATTTTACCAGAGTGGATCCGTGCAGTAACGTTGTGTCAGAGCAGACTATTATTGCCCCCAAGCACGGAGAGGTGGGGCCACCAGATCTCAGCACCAGAGCTACATCTTCAAAGTTGAGTGAGCCTCTGGTCTGCTGGAAATTCACCAACTCCATTTAGTTACTAACAATCCCATAAAATTCCTGCCATTTCTGGACAAGGTGTAGTCAATATAGACTGGAGTGATGAGGCCACCCCAACAGCACAACCATTAACTATCCTCCCAATTAGATGACTAGTATAAACATTAATAAAACTAAATAGTCTAGTACTTACATATGTACACTCTTGCATTTATTATGTAATTTCCATGCATTTCTTTCATAATTTCTAAATCTTTTATAAGTTCTGGTCAAAATAAAACTTGATCCAGAACAAAATAAATGTAAAAAAAATTTCTATCAAAAATTTTACACACTTGAGTTAGTTCAGTGTATTATAACATTTGTTAATATTATTAGACTTAGTAAATATCTGTGTGTGTGTGTCTATAAACTATCACACCACATTACATATCATTACCCTAGACATTTAACGTAGCCACATTCATTAGAAAAAAAAAAAAAAGATAAGTGTGAGGTCGTAGTGGTAGCGAGAAGGGCCTTCTGACAACTCTCAGTTACATTTTATCTCAGGAGCCTTCACAGCTGACCTCATGCATCACACGTAGTACCATCACCACCATACAATACCATCAAACCCACTACACTGTGATTTGTCACTATCTGTGCTGTCGAGTGTGTACGTCCAATTAAACTGTAGTAAAGGTACACAGTCGTTGGTGTCGATGACTTCCAGCCATACATGAGTGTGAGAAAAGAACATTTGTCAACACCACGAACTCTTCCTATCATTCGCATATTACACACTCAATCTATGTCTACACACCACTGCGTAGGTCAAGTTGACATTCCATACTCAAACCACGAGCAACACAACAACACAGTATTTAACTCTGGTGATGTTCGAGTGAGCTTCAGATTTTTTCAGCATGTCTCTTGCTCAGGGCAAGGGTCTTGTATTAAAAGAGTTTATCAACTGATGATGACGTCTGTCTCCCAAAGAAAGATCTTATCAACTGGTGGACCAGCTTTCTGGGTTTGACCTCGCAGAAGTTCAGAAGTCAACAGATTACCGATACCAGACCGTTTCCTGTGGCTAATACGACACACTTGCAGTATTGGTTTGCTCTTTGTCAACACTTCGTCACGTGACCTGTCAAGTGAATGCAGTATGTAGGTCAGCGTTGTTGACATTTGTACATTAGACATTACAGAGTTTCACAGAACAGTTGGATCAATTCTTGTCAATATTAACAGGAAGACAGTATTATTGAACTAAGAAGTCCTATTTTCATCGATGGATCTTCTTGTTTTCTATATATGAACTTTAATATTTAAGGCCAGAATGTTTAATTGAATAAAGTGGCAGTTTGTTTATTTTCATAAGAATAACTTTGCCATTACTGTAAAACTGAGCCTATTTCGCAACACATATTATCATACACATAATTTATATATTTATGTTTACATGTTATTTATTTGTACAGTATGTTAGTTTATATGTCAGCGGGTTGTGTTTAAGGTTGGGCGGAGTCCTCACAACAGAATATCCCACGTCATAGAGGGTCCGTTGTGGGCGTTTTCTTTAGGTGCAATTTCCTTAATTGGAAATTTGCTTGCAACAACTAGTTGCTATTTGTGTTAGCTGTGAAGACTGTAATTATTGTTATTTTTGTAATATTTCTTTGTTCTTTAGTTTTGTTTGGATTTGTTTGTAATTTGTTGGTCTACCCTTTTCTATCTTTCAGTTCTATTCACAATTTATATTCATATACTGTGACGTCATTTGTGTTGTTATCCCTTGCAGATTCAGTGATTATTTTCATTGATTTCCCTATTTGATTTATTTGATTTCTGCAAACGTTTTCGTATTGTCAGTCCTATTTGTACTTTATGTATTCTGTTGGTTGACATATGTTTTATATAGGTATATTTCATAAGACACTATTGCCTGTGCACTGCACTTGGATTATGGTATAAACCAGTACTTGATTATTATTACTGTTATACAAGACCTTATTAAGGCTTGTGACCCACAGATATTGGGAAAGTATATGATTAATCAAGTCATTAAGAACTTGTGGTATTATTATTGTTTCAAGTGATTAGTATTATTGTTAGACATCATGTCTGCATTAGAATACTTCATTACACAAGGGAAATCCCTTGATAAAACTGGTCAACAATTAGAAGAATGGGCAGTTGCTCAATATGACAAAGCATTAGCTGCAGAAGAGAGAAAAGCTGCTGCAGAAGAGAGAAAAGCTATGGCTGAAGAGAAAAGATTAGAAAGAGAAGCTGAGGCTGCTGCTGAACAAAAGAAATTGCAGATGCAGGTGGAGCAAAGGAGATTTGAAGCTGAACAAAAAAAAATTAGAAAGAGAAGCTGCTGCTGAACAAAAAAGATTAGACAGTGATGCTGAACAAAAAAGATTAGACAGTGATGCTGAACAAAAAAGATTAGACAGGGAAGCTGAACAAAAAAGATTAGACAGGGAAGCTGAACAAAAAAGATTAGACAGGGATGCTGAACAAAAAAGATTAGACAGAGAAGCTGAAGAAAAAAAAGCAATAAGAGAACATGAATTTGAGTTAGAGAAATTGAGATTGACAAGTATGAGTAATGTTAATCAGGCATCTAGTGGTAATGGTAAACCTTCTACTTACAAGGTTAAGATTCCACCGTTCAATCAGTCCAGTGACGATATTACATTCTGGCTGGATAGATTTGAACGTTCTTGTCGTACACATAATGTGGATAAATCACAATACGCTAATCAATTAGCACAAAACTTGAAAGGTGAATCTTTGACTAGATTATGCCTTGTAGGAGAAGCAGATAAGGATAATTATGATGTCATTAGGGCGGCTTTGATAAAGAAATACCAGCTAAGTGAGGAAGGCTATCGCCTTTTATTTAAGACGATGGTGCCTGAGACAGGTGTAGAATTCTCAGAATTCACTGCAAAGGCACGTCTCACAGTTGATCGTTGGATTGAGCTTTCCAAAACAGAAAAAACGTATGAAGGACTTATGGATTTGTTGCTCAGAGATAAGATTATGTCATGTGTTAACAAACCATTCCTGGAATTTATACATGAGCGTAAACCCAAATCTCTAAAGGAAATGGAAGAATATTGTTCCCAATATGTCACTGCACACCCCGACGTGACTTTTGGCAACACTAAGATTAAGGAGAGTATGCCAGTTGCTTCAGCAACACCATACAATCCCAATCATTCACACAGATTTCAGGGACCTCAAAACAGATTTGATAAAAAAGGTAACCATAATAGTTATCAAAACCAAGGTAACCAATCATTTCAGGGTTCTTCTTCAAAGAACTGGAGACGAGCTGATAGCTCTCGACACAGGGGTGGTCATAATTATAGGAATTTCCGTAGAGGAAGTAATTATAGAAACTATCCGGGTTATCCGTCTTGGAGTCAACAAGATCATAATTACAGAGATACTCATTATAATGAATATGATAATGGTAACCAAGGGAACTATGACTCAAACCCAAATAGGGGTTACAATAGAGGTAACAATAACTACAGAGGTGATAATAACCGAGGTAGATCTCAAAACAAAAGACATAAACCACATTTTCAGGCAAACTCTGCACAACAAGAGTCCCATGAAGCCTATAAACAGAGTAAAGATAATAATGATGCTAGTAATATGGCATGTGCCGCTTTTGATTTTGGGAGAGCATCTCAGTGCCCCCAATGCAAAACGTTATTTGAGCCAACCACAGTGTCTACTTTAAGCTGTGGCCATCCTCTTCCTGCTCTTCCGGCATCAGTCGCGCATGATGGAAGAGGTTCTCTTGTCTTACATAAGGGTTTAGTAAATAACAATCCAGTCTCTGTGCTATTTGATTCTGGATGCACCACAATTGGTGTTAGGCAGTCACTCGTAGATCCTTCCCGTGCCACTGGACAAGTAGTCAAATGTGTAACATTTGGCGGCACATTAGAGAAATACTCTACTGCTATCATTAGGATTGCTACTCCTTTCTTTACAGGAGATGTACACGCATGTCTTCTTCCGAATCCGATCGCTGACCTCATCATCGGTCGCATTCATGGAGTCAAAAAATGCACTCCGCAACAAATTTCCGCGTGGGAAAGGCAAAACATGCAGATTGCTAACGCTGTAGTCACTAGAGCGCAGGCTCTTAATATGCCTCAAACTTCATCTACTGAAGATAATGAAGTGCATAACCAAGGTGATCCCTTGGTAATTTCTCGTGACTCGTTTATAAAACAGCAAGAAGATGATCCCACTCTGAAGAAATTCTTCATTCTTGCAACTAAAGGTGATCCGAATAAAGACACAAGTCGTAAATCGTGGATTACAAAGAAGAATGGCGTACTTGTACGTATGGTTCAAGACTCCATTACGTCAAGTCATTCTCAAATCCTGGTTCCCAAGAATTTGAGAGTTAAAATTTTGCAGCACGCTCACGACTCTCAGTGTGCTGGACACATGGGTTTTTCCCGTACTAAGTCAAGAGTCCTTGCGGCTTTCTTTTGGCCATTGGTAAACAAGGACATACGGATTTATTGTCGATCTTGTAAAGTATGTCAGGAAGTTAAATCCAAAGGTCCACGGCATGCTGCACCCATTCAGGCGGCGGACATTCCTATTCGGCCATTTCAAAAAATGGCCATAGACATTATTGGTCCATTTAAGATCAAGTCTGCCAGAGGACATCAGTTTATCTTGACGTGTGTTGATATGTGCACACGTTGGCCAGAGGCTATTCCTCTGAAGAGCATTACTACTGCTGATATTGCAGATGCTCTTTGGCTTATATTTTCTCGTCTGGGGTTCCCCGGAGAGATATTGTCAGACCATGGCACCCAACTAATATCAGATACCATGTCTCAAGTAATGTCTACTCTGCAGATAGATAGATCTTTAAGTAGTATCTACCATCCAATGTCTAATGGTATGGTCGAACGCCTTAATAGAACACTTAAAAACTTACTAGGGAAGATAACTGAGGATCATCCTCAAGACTGGGACAGAGTTTTACCTGCGGCCCTCTTCGCTTACAGAGAGGTACCCAATGAACATACAGGATTTTCTCCCTTTGAACTCGTCTTTGGCGCGCGTCCGCGTGGCCCTATGTCGTTGCTTCACGATCTCATAACATCTGACAATATTGACGATGACACAAAGTCATCCTACGAATATGTCATCGCGTTGAGACAAAAGATTATCGAAGCATGCAAATTAGCAACTTCTTCTTCTGAATTTGCGAAACAGAAGGCAAGGCAATTTGCCAATAAGAAGAGATGCTTACGACAACTTTGTCCTGGTGACACAGCATTTGTATTACTACCTTGTAGGGAAAACAGACTACTTATTTCTTGGAAAGGTCCGTACGATATAATATCGAAAATTTCCGATGTCGACTATATTGTCAATATTGATGGGAAGCATAAAACCTTCCACATCAATATGCTTACTGAATTCCATGAACGTCCGGATTATTTGCAACCCATTTTCCAAGCAACGGACAATTCTCCAGTACAACATGGTCATTACTCATCACTGTCCGTGATACAGGATGAGGAAACAAGTTTTTCAGATGTAAATCTTCCTCTTCCAATGATCCCACTTCATTCTAGTGAATCATGGAAGAACGTTACTGTCTCTCCTGATTTGTCTCTAGGAGAACAGCGACAAGTTTCAACTATGTTGCAAACATTTCAGGATGTACTCACTGACATCCCTGGACAAACGCATGTCATTGAACATGACATTGTTCTAACTGACCATACTCCTATTAGGGTTAGACCTTATCCTATACCTATACATTTCCAAGCACAGGTTGAGAAAGAGTTGGATGAGATGATAGATTTGAAAATAATCGAACCATCCACCTCTGCATATTCTTCGCCGATGGTTATTGTTCGTAAAAAAGACAATAACATACGTCTTTGCGTTGACTATCGAAAATTGAATCAAGTAACGAAGTTCGATGCCGAACCTATGCCTTTACTGGAAGAGCTACTTACTCGACTCTCCAAATCTCATTTTTTCACTAAACTTGATTTGTCTAAAGGATATTGGCAAGTTCCTTTATCTGAACGCGCCAAACCTCTCACGGCTTTTTCAACACCTAGAGGTTTGTTCCAATGGAATTTTATGCCTTTCGGTCTTATGAACGCACCAGCTACATTCGTGCGCATGATGCGCCGAATCCTATCTTATCGGTCAGATGTCATTGCATATCTAGACGACATCTGTCTTTTCAGCGATACTTGGGAAGATCACTATTCAGGGTTAGATGAATTGCTGTCTACTTTGCGCGAGCACAACCTGACAGCGAAACCCTCTAAAGCCTATATTGGTTTTAGCGAAATTTCTTTCCTAGGCCACCGAGTTGGTCATGGTTTCCTAAAGACAGAGGACCATAATACTAGTAAGATACTTAACATCTCAATCCCTAAGACTAAAAAACAGGTGAGAAGTCTGTTAGGTCTTATTCAATTTTATGGCAGATTCATTCAGAATCTATCCTCTATCATGGCACCTCTTTCAACACTTCTAAAGAAAGGTTCGCCTAATGTGGTCCACTGGTCTCAGGAATGCCAATGCTCTCTGGATAAGATTAAAACATTGTTTTCAACACCACCTATTTTAGTGCTACCCACTAAAGATAAAACATTCGTTCTTCGTAGTGACGCTTCATCCACTGGGATTGGAGCGGCACTAATGCAAGAGTACTCTGGAACTCTGCATCCTGTAATGTATATTTCCAGAAAACTTAATGCGGCAGAAAGGAATTATTCGGTTTTAGACCGTGAGCTATTAGCTATGGTTTGGTCGATCCTCAAACTACAGAGATTCCTTCTAGGCGCACATTTCATAGTAGAAACCGACCAAAAAGCTCTTACTGCTATACAGAGTAAGAATTTGAAGAGCTCGAGGTCTACTCGATATGCAATTGCTCTTCAACCTTTTCATTTCTCTGTGCGAGCTATTCGTGGATCAGATAATGTGATGGCAGACATTCTGTCAAGATGCCCACATGATTCCACATAACTATTAGGGCTTAGACTTCTTAATATGTCTAGTTCTATAGTAGTTCCTTTTCTATATCATGATAGATACAAATTTGTAATTTAATAATATAATGATTTTATCACTACATAGCGGTTCATTGATGTTTATTCACCGCTGTGCTTTGATGATTTTTTCTTCATAAATCATAAATGTAAGATATCTAATACGAAATGATGGTATGAATTTTTTAGGCATCGTGTAATTGCCAGAATTGTATTATACTTTGATGACACCTTCCTGGAAAAATATACTTATAGAGAAATAATTTCTCTCAGTTTATGAGACACATTCTCACCAGTCGCTTCATAAGTCGACTTAGCCTCATATTAGGCGTTATATGTATTCCTGATATTTTCATCTGCGCATTATTCCTAGATGTATTTCAAAAAGAAAAAAAATGTTCCATTTTTTTTCCCGGGAGGTGTGGTAAGACTGTTACGTGCAGTCTTTGATATCTTACAATATTATACATTGGTATACTTGTTATGTTCGCAAATATTTTGTAAACAAAATAGATATTTTTTTAGTGCTTAAGGGAAAGTCATTATTGAGTTACTTCCCTTGAAAGTTGTGCCGTCTCTTTCGATCGAACTCCGCGGATGAATCCAGTTTTACTGCGATTTATTCTTTGTTTGGGTAGTAATAGATTGTTCTTGCTTCAGAATATCTATGGCCTGAATTTATGTGTATTGTTTGGCTGAGTAGGACGAGTCTGTCTTATATCTGTATATCTTTACATATCTAAGTCGAACTATATGTTCTTTTGTCTCTAGAGAGGTCAAAGGCTGTTCGGCGGATGTGTCTCTAGAGAGGTGTGTTTTGGCTTCGCCCTGATCATGGGGGCTGTGTGTTGCTATGTCGGCTTGTCGCCGGGAAAAAGTGATCTCTATATTTATGGGGAAAGTGATAGTCGTCTAGACCTATCGTATATGCTTTACCCCAGTGTTTATTCTTATTACCAAGGAATGGCAGAATCATATTTCTGATACGCAGGTAATAAAAGATACTCTTTTGAACTCTCGTACGAAGCCACCGTTTTTCGATAGGTATGACTTGTACATCTGAGAGGATGCATTTAACTAGATGGAAAACGACTCTGATTCCTAGCAGCACTATATCCTGTAGAATGCAGTCAATTGTATCATGATAGAATCTACAGAGCAATGAAACATTTAATGAATGACTAACTTTAAGACAGATTCATTATCTGTATCCAAACGTGAGTGACAGCTCACGAGAGAAGCCATCTTGTAAAAAACATTTAGTGACTTTCAAGAAGAAAAAAGGGATGCCCGTATTATCGCTTGATTAGTCCAGAGATCACTGCTACACATGAGAACCCATTGCTAGCGGTTCAATTTGATTATATGGAAAAATCTGTGCTGGACATTATGTTAAGGAATCTTCACTAGACGAGATTAGGTCTAGAAGTCATCTTGGATATTGTTTATAATCTGACGTGCTTTGTCAGTAAACTCAGATGATATATATATGGGCAATACTGAGTGCTTGGCTATTGACAGTCCATTATACTATTATTCTACATGAGTGCCCATGTAACATTGCAAGACCATTTATCCACTGTACCATGATGTATTATGCCAACCTGTGATTTGTCACTATCTGTGCTGTCGAGTGTGTACGTCCAATTAAACTGTAGTAAAGGTACACAGTCGTTGGTGTCGATGACTTCCAGCCATACATGAGTGTGAGAAAAGAACATTTGTCAACACCACGAACTCTTCCTATCATTCGCATATTACACACTCAATCTATGTCTACACACCACTGCGTAGGTCAAGTTGACATTCCATACTCAAACCACGAGCAACACAACAACACAGTATTTAACTCTGGTGATGTTCGAATGAGCTTCAGATTTTTCAGCATGTCTCTTGCTCAGGGCAAGGGTCTTGTATTAAAAGAGTTTATCAACTGATGATGACGTCTGTCTCCCAAAGAAAGATCTTATCACTTGTAGAAACCCTCTTGCAGCGCTACGAGAGACTAGGGTGCAACATGTCTTTGAAATTACACTTTTTACACTCTCATCTGGATTTCTTCCCTGCTAACGGCGGTGCTGTCAGTGACGAGCATGGCGAACGATTTCATCAGGACATTACTACCCTAGAAAAAAGGTACCAAGGGAAATGAAATGCAGCAATGCTAGCAGACTATTGTTGGACCCTTCTGAGAGATGCTCCAGAAACTCATTACAGGCAACAGGCAAAAAGGCGTCGCTGTGAATCATTTCCGCTAAGAGCATTATTATCATTATTATATGCAAATGTGTAAAACTTGTTTTATAGATATTTTAAAAAAACTAGAGCTAACCTGGTGTTTTAACGGCCATTTTCATATTCAGCAGCCCAAACAACATAAAGGTAACTTGGTTTAATCTCCGATACACACAAAAAGTCAAAATTTGTTGTCCAGTGTAATTGCCGGGAATGGATTTATCGTAAATAATATGGACATACATAGCACATTGTTGGATTAACCAATTTTAGAATGGATCACAGCATGTAATTATTTTTGATCGAGTTGTTATGGAATCCCAAGGCTCCCTTGTGAAGCAAGATGGCAGCCATCTTGCTTCACATGTGACTGGACACAAGGGAGTTTTCTCCTCTTATTTTTATAGTTTCATGTTCTCTACTTAATTCTCATTTTCTTTCCCTCCTGTATCTTGTTTGTCTGTCCCTGACGAAGGCCTTGTGGCCGCAACGTAGGTTTTTCTTGTCCTTCTCCTTGTAAGATGTATTACTATTTGTGTGTGTGTGTGTTTTTTTTTTCCCCCATTCAACTGTTTTACATAATATAGGCCTGATTATAGAAACTGATGCAGAAAACTCTGAAAACAAAGAACATTATCTCGTTGTATCGCATTGTTTTCAAGAACGACAACATAAAATACTCGCTAACTGTGCTTGAACATGTCACCATTAACATTTTGTCCTACATGCTTGGGATGTCATTTTGCTCATATAAAATTTGATGTACGAGAGATAAATTATTGATGTTGCATTTTAATAAACATTTTTGCCAAGTGTTCCTGCATCTTATTTGCTGACATACAGTTGTTTATTAGTTGATGAACTAAAAGGATAATATATACGTGCACAACAGCCGCATTCAATTACAACTCATCGCCACTACGTCACGTGCCCAAATAACATCAGACATTAATTGCTTTCCGGTCTACGAACTTTGGGTTGAAAGTCATATATATATATATATATATATATACTACTGGACAAAAGTTAAGGGCCGCCATTCAGTTTAGACAAGGTTTATATAATTCTTCGTGAGCAGGGTCGATTTTCCAAATGTCCGGTAGCTTGAAATCTCTGAAGAAGTCTCTGAATGGTAGAGTGAGACTGTTAAATACTGTTTCTATATATACTGTTGAATGGTGTATAGATATGAAGTTGTATTGTTCCTTGTTCACACTGACATCAACTATTTACAGGACCACAGTGTTAAGAGGTATGGTGGTCTGTGGAAGCTCCAATGTTAAAGCCTTGTTGTTGGCCCCAGCGTTGCTCGTCAGAGTGGTTGTTAGGAATAGGAATATCAACTCGACCTACGCAGTGGTGTGTAGACATAGAGTGAGAGTATAATACGCGAATGATGAAAGAGTTCGAAGAGTTGATAACTGTTCTTTTTCTCACTCATGTATGGCTGGAAGTCATCGACGCCAACTGCTGTGTACCTTTTGTTACAGTTTAATTGGACGTACACATTCGACAGCACGGATACAGTGACAAATCACAGGTTGGCATAATACATCATGGTACAATTGATAAATGGTCTTGCAATGATACATGGGCACTCGTTGAATCATAGCACAATGGAATGTCAGTAGACAAGCACTCAGTATTGCCCATATATATATATATATCATCTGAGTTTACTGACAAAGCACGTCAGTTTATAAACAATATTCAAGATGGCTTCTAGACCTAACCTCATCTAGCGAAGATTCCTTTAAATAATGTTCAGCACATATTCTTCATATAATCATTTTGAACCGCTAGTAATGGGTTCTCATCTGTAGCAGTGATCTCTGGACTCATCAAGCGATAGTACGGGGCATCCCTTTTCTCTTCTTGAAAGTCACAAAATATTTGGATACAAGATGGCTTCTGGTGAGCTGTCACTCACGTTTGGATATAGACAATGAATCTGTATTAAAGTTAGTCATTCATTAAATGTTCTCATGGCTCTGTAGATTCTATCATGATATAATTGACTTCATCATACAAGATATAGTGCTGCTAGAAATGAATGTCTTCTTCATCTAGTTAAATATTCTCTCAGACGTACAAATCGTGCGTCTGCTTATCGAAAACGATGGCTTCGTAAGAGAGTTCATAAGAAGTGCTTTTGTTACCTTGGTGTCAGAAATATGATTCTGCCATTCCTTGGCAATAAGAATAAACACTGGGGTAAAGCATACACGATAGGTCTAGACGACTATCACTTTCCCCTACACATATATCGATCACTTTTTCCGGCGACAAGCCGATACAGAAAACACGACAGCCCCCATCATCAGGGCGAAGCCAAATCACAACTCTCTAGCCACACATCCGCTGAACAGCCTTTGACCTTTCTAGCGACAAAGAACATATAGTTCGACTTAGATATGTAAAGATATACAGATATAAGACAGACTCGTCCTACCTAGACAAACACTACACATAAATTCAGGCCATAGATATTCTGAAGCAAGAACAATCTATTTCTACCCAAACAAAGAATAAATCGCAGTAAAACTGGATTCGTCCGCGGAGTTCGATCTGAGACTCCTTTCAAGGGAAGTAACTCAATAATGACTTTTCCTTAAGCACTAAAAAGTATCTATTTTGTTTACAAAATATTTGCGAACATAACAAGCATACAAATGTATAATATTGCAAGATATCAAAGACTGCACGTAACAGGGACACTGTTAAACGTCTTGCAACATGACGAACAGATTGACCATCCTGAATCCATGCCATGGCTCGACCACGGTCTACAGTGCTGAGACTTCTCCTTGGTGGCATGGCTAATGCAGTGATCATTTCGACCACTTGTCATACTGATTTATTGCATACCAACGGTGAACACTCTTTACCGATGATCATTTTCCACGTGCATTCAAATTCAACTCACTTTTTCACCTTTTGAACTAGTGGGGCGTGTTGCAAAAACCACGAGTTTTTGCAGCAAAAATGACAATTTTCACGTGCGGGTTAAAGTGACCCAGTTTTTGGACATTAAAAAAAAATTAACCTAGTGCACACAGAAATGTATACACATTTCTCTGAGCTCAGTTTTAATGACATTTTCACTTGTCTTTACAGTTTGCCAATCAATTATATAATAATAACAGTTTTTCTCTCTTATCATCCCCCCCCCCCCCCCCCACCCCCCCGAGAAAAATTCGTTAGATTCCAGCGGCAAATAAAAACAACCCATGTATCCAAAACACTTTCTACATTCTACAATGAACAGAAGGTTAATAAAGGTCGGTAATCTAAGTTAGTCAATGCTGCAGGATCTTAACGAAACTTTTCATACCAAATAACTTTTGTAGCCTATTTCGGTATAGCTTACAGGCTAAAATGTAAATCACTGAGATGAGTGCGACTTAACTGTTAGACTGACCATACGACTCACGCGAAACAGACCTCTAGTCTTCACTACAAGCTCCCAGAACCAGGTCGGTGTGCTAAATTTAACATGCTTCAACATTTTAATATTATGTAAGACTATAATAACTGGTGTGACAGTGTCACCTGAATCCAGACTAGATGAGCATGTAATATGTAATGAAGGAAACCTGGGGCCTGTAAGTAATAAATAAATATAGGTCATTAATAGGCACACGTTAGACAGAAAGAAGAAGGACAAAAGAAAGAAATATAAGTGATAAGGCTTTCATAGGGAATCGAACCAGGTACCATCCATCAATGACTTAAACAAACCAATGCTAGTATGAGCTGTTCATCTACCTCTACGCATCATTAGACACAAATATTTCGGTATTTGTTAGGTTTATACTTGCTAATACTATTAGTAATAGGAAAGTTATATTAGTGGTTGCATCTATAAATGTCTGGGTCGTTCACGTGACCCTATATTCCGTAGCTGTGTTTATTATTGTGAAAAATGACCAAGAACAATGTGGCACTCTTTAGGGGTGCTATATTGGCTGCATCCTTTCACCGATTTATTTTCGCAGCAAGGCGATGGCGCCGTGTGTATGGTCCCTTCTTCGATTCCTGATGAGCTTATCACCTATATTTCTTTTCTGTTGTGGAGTGTCCTCCTTCTTTCTGTCTAATGCCTGTTATTACCTATATTTGTTTATTTTGTTATTACCTATATTTGTGTATTTTGTTATTGCCTATATTTGTTTATTTTGTGACTAAATGAGCAGTACGCATTCAAAATTGTGAAATTTGAGCTGGTCATGGAACTGAAACATGAGGGGTTCACAGTAAAAGTCATCGCTGTAGAGGTCTAGTGGCTTCATTGGTGTATACTCTACTGGAACAGCTGATTCTGAAGCGACAATCAAGGACAATGGCACTTACAAAGCTTGACAAAACTGCGGAAAAGGCATCGTGCTAGCTGTGGTACAACCGCAATGGACTATGGAATCCAGGACAATAATTTGTATTTAACAAAGCTATTACTTTCACAACTGCCTCAAGTTGGCATAATGGTTAAAACCTGGAGTGAATTAGGAATTCCAACTAAGGTTGAGGGAGTTCAATTCCCAGCGCAAGCGGAAAAATCAACAGGTGACTGGCGCTTAGGAGTCATGACCGAAGTAGGACTGCCCATTTTAGAGTGTAAAGGAGATAGATACAAGAGCCGAAACACTTGTTTGGTAGTGGACTTTCTCTGATGACCAGATTGCCTCCTGATGTAACGTTCTGTATAGAGTGTTCTATCATTATCCTGGTTCGCTCTCCAGTCTCCCAGCTGTAAATAGGCAGGGTCGGCGAGGAATGGAACCAATCACATAACTTCATAAAGCCTAGACCTAGAATTTGGAAATCTCTAACGCTGCACTACCCTACGGCAGTATCTGCTACTGGACCACAGTGATATACTTGTTTCTAGATCATGACCTCACGTCTAGCAGGTGATCATTAAATCGCACTAACATTAATTTTGCCCCAACGACTCTATTATTATCCGCTTCTCTTTAATTCTCAATCTGTACATAATTATTCTCAAAGAATCTTTCCGTGAGGTACGAGAAACAGAAGAGTATTCATAAAGCAATGCCATAACGTTTCTAGTTTGAGAAACATAAACTCCACGGACTTTTATTCACAATGAACACACATCCTATTACTTGAATGAACATCTAAACCAATAACGTTCTCCACAGAGGTAGTCTTTACACAGAGGTTACACACTACCGATTTCCTAAGTGCGCACCGCTCTGGTTAAGTGAAAACGTGCTGCACAAGAAAGTAGGCCTACACAGTAACCGTGGAACAAATCTGCTAATATCGATCGATACCGAGGGCAGCAGAAGTCTATACATGATACACGTTTAGTTCCTTGAGCAGGACATAAAACTTTGTCACAGTCCTCTTTTAAAGAATTGCCTTAGCGGTAATGTCCCACCCCATCTGTTCCCACCAAACTTACAATTTATTCATAGCACATTTCGGCTTGGTAACTAAATTACCCGCCTACTGAAACAACGGATGGTCATACATGTGTTATACCACGCACTGACACCGGATGTGCCATTATTGATGTGAGAGTGTGTATACAAATACGCCCAGTTGTCTGATTGTTTGAAACAGCTGAGACTTGTGTCTGAGATATGACAGGCATTGACACTCGGGCCTGAGCACGGTTTGAGAATATGTCAATGTGGCACACTGATGATAGATGAAGCTGTGATATGATACACGATGGTAACTGATGATAGATGAAACTGTGATATGACAAATGATTATAAGTGATAATAAATGAGGCTGCGATATGACACATGATTGTAAATGATATATGAAGCCGCGATATGACAGACGATGATAACTGATGATAGATGAGGCTGCGATATGACACATGATAATAAGTGATAATAGTTGAGGCTGCGATATGTTATAACTGATGGCTGCGATATGACACGATTATAACTGATGATAGATGAGGCTGCGACATGACACATGCTTATAAATGTTCAAGATTTTATTTTCACATCTTGTTCTGATTTGTCATTCAATTTTACCTGATCGCTCGACCTATTTTTGAAAGAACACTCACTTCTGTTTGTGCAAAGCGAACTTGCCACATTGACTTTTCGCTTATCTCTAGCTCCAGAAGGAGTAGGAGTCTACACTGAGCGACATTCGTACTGTTACCCCAGACTTTTTGTCTGGGAAGATACATAAACCATGTTGTTCATAGGTTCCAATATGAATGGATAGACGGTAATGAGAGATAAGGTGTCAGTTCGCACATGACGTGCCGGAAAATGTCAATCTGGTTAAAGATTAAGACACAGACAGTAAGATAACCACTGTGGTTTTGGAGCACGGAAACATACATAATCGCTTCCACTCAAACCTTGTTGTAATAAACAGTCACAGGGAAATAACATTTGGGATGAGATTATAATGTTATATATGTGAAGTAGTGAGTTTATAAACGTGACAAGCGAAACGGAAGAAGCGAAACCTTACATGGTCATGGAAGACAGGCAGATGAAGTTTGATAAATGACATGTAAAGAACATATCGTGTATGTCATGCAGAATGTCCTACAGATGAGGGTAATGGGGGAAAAAAGATCCCAGCCGATATCAGAGAATTCGTAGCTGGTTTGGCGTGACAATGCTAAACTACACCACTCCTGATTGGAGTTTTTTTTTCCAACGAACCACATGCGCGGGTGAGCGAAAATGTCACTTATAATCCGCAACATTTTGGGACTGCTTCACTGCACTTCCATATCGTCAAGAAGACATTTCAGACGCTTGAATAACGAATATAAACAGGATTCCAACATAAGGACAGGATCAAGTATTAGAGGATCTTCTGATATTAGACAGAAAGAAACCCTGACTATAGTACTGGAAACCATGGGTCCTAGGAACCTACATGCAGAATAACAGTGGGATTATAATTAAAGTAATACCCCGACCACCAGTAAGACGGCCTCTTAAAACCAGTGACCGGACACTATTTGAAAGTTTCGCTGTGCAAGAAGTCTGTAAAATTCATTCCTGGTAAGTTGTATAATGTTCATTTTACATTTTTGCGTTTAACATGTGTACATTGCAGGTGGATGTACAGGCTCATACGAGGCTGGCAACCTCAGCACATAAAATGATTGGATTCATGAACCACCACTGCAAGAGCTGGTGACTGCTTCGTGCAGGTCTCATTTTGTGGTACAAGTCTGTGGTTCAAATTGCCAGAAGTCTACACTTGGCGCCTACACCAAACGGGTCTTGAAAACGCTTGCCTTGATAATTGTAGTACTCTAATGCCCCCAGCATTGCCTGCAGGGACGTGCTACCGCCATATAATTTGACGATTGGCGGAACAGTTAACAACACCCTTGGGAACGAACAGTGACGGACCAACATCAAATCATCATCAACACCTGGTTAGTTAAGAATAACTGTCAGACAAGGCAAAAGAACTTTTTTTAACGATAGCCACTTTAAAGACACTACCTGTTATGAAAACATCAGTGCTTCATTGTTCCCTAAAAACCATATTTTAACTGTGTTATTATAATTGATTATTAAATTTACTATCTGTAAATTATTATTGAGTGAATTGCACCCGCATGACTCAGTTAATTTAAATACATTACCATCCAGAGATATTAAAGTAATATTTTACCTAATCATTTCAGTTGGAGTCTCAACAAAACAAAAACAAACAAAAAATATGAGCAAATTTCTAGAGCGGGAAGATCAGAAGTTCATGACAGCTTAGATGATCTCAGTTGTTGTGCTTGATTTCTTAAAATTCCCGTTAGGTTCACTAAAGTAGAAGCATCATTCTTCTATTTATATCTCTGCCAAGAGTAGTCTTGAGAGAAGGTTGATACCTTTGAATACCCTCATCATTACACTCGGGTATAAGTTTGGCCATTGTTTGATCACTGCTGTACAGCAGGGGAGACAAACGCGCGATAGACATGACACAGTGACAACTGATGATAGCCGCGGCCGTCACATGACAGAGATGATAAATGATGATAAATCACTCAGATAAAACTGACATGGATACGCCATAACAGATAAAACTGAAACATGGCAGGCCATAATATCCGATGACAGATGAGGCTGAGATGACGAGATGATAGAGTACTGAGATATAAAGGTCGTGGATAACTCATGAAAGATGACGCTCAAACGTTTGACTATGATACCCGATTATAGATTGATGGATAGGTGAAAGATGATATGTTATGATAGATGACTGGGATACAATAGATGATAATTACTCATGACAGATGACTGAAGTATACAGACATAGGTAACAGATGATTTCAGACTAAGATGTAACAGAAGCTGATAACTGTAAACAGGTGATACTGAGATCCTTGACGACAGATGAGGCTGGGGCATGGCAGTAGCAATTAAATGATGACAAATGATACCTAGAAATGACAGATGTGGATAAATGATGACAGATGATACTTAAATGGCAGACGAGGGTAAATTGAGACAGATTGCTTTTTAGCGACATGCCTGGTTGAAGTAAGCACTATTTTTTCACTGCCTCATCACATCTCTGGGAACAACAGAAGGCATTTACTACATATAGTCAGGCATAACGTTCAGAACAAAACCGATACACTGAAACAGGCATATCATTTCATCATACTTTAGTTCCCAGTGGAGCACGCGCCTGAACGACTTCACGTTAGGTTACCCTGTCCTGTGTCATCCTGTCAAGCTCCATTCATGTCTTGTTTCCTCTACTTTTTTAAGGTCGGTCTCAAATCCCCTTCTCCGTATATGTTTGGGCCTCCTCTTGTTCCATGTACCGTAGAGATATCAGAACAAGGATTGACTTGTAATGTTATCATCTGACGTCCTAGATGTATGTCCTATCCAACACCAACCTAGATGTATGTCCTATTTATCGATAGAGTACCGAGATATAAAGGTCGTGGATAACTCATGAAAGATGACGCCTCGTAGGTTGCAGTGTTAGTCCTCCACGCTCCTCTCTCAGGCACAGCATCACGCAGGCGGATTTCATTTATTGTTATTGTTGATCATAATCGACATCACTGCACTCCGGGCAAACCCATAAGTGCTCAGTCTCCCTCAGTAAATGTGAAAATGTATGAATGATTGTTCCTGTGTCGCGCTGGTTGTTTACACATCTGACCCACCCTCTCACACATCCCTCTGCTAGTTTTACGCTTGATGACCATCCAGCAGTCTCAGTCGCGAGTGTCGGTCATCATCAGTTATATTCTTGTACAACAAACCACACAACTGTCACATGTCATCAGTGATATTCTTGTACAACAAACCACACAACTGTCACATGTCATCAGTGATATTCTTGTACAACAAACCACACAACTGTCACATGTCATCAGTGATATTCTAGTACAACAAACCACACAACTGTCACATGTCATCAATGTTATTCTAGTACAACAAACCACACAGCTGTCACATGTCATCAGTGATATTCTTGTACAACAAACCACACAACTGTCACATGTCATCAGTGATATTATTGTACAACAAACCAAACAACTGTCACATGTCATCAGTGATATTCTTGTACAACAAACCACACAACTGTCACATGTCATCAGTGATATTCTTGTACAACAAACCACACAACTGTCACATGTCATCAGTGATATTCTTGTACAACAAACCACACAACTGTCACATGTCATCAGTGATATTCTAGTACAACAAACCACACAACTGTCACGTGTCATCAGTGTTATTCTAGTACAACAAACCACACAACTGTCACATGCCATCAGTGATATTCTTGTACAACAAACCACACAACTGTCACATGTCATCAGTGATATTCTTGTACAACAAACCACACAACTGTCACGTGTCATCAGTGATATTCTTGTACAACAAACCACACAACTGTCACATGTCATCGGTGATATTCTTGTACAGAAAACCACACAACTGTCACATGTCATCAGTGATATTCTTGTACAACAAACCACACAACTGTCACGTGTCATCAGTGATATTCTTGTACAACCAACCACACAACTGTCACATGTCATCAGTGATATTCTTGTACAACCAACCACACAACTGTCACATGTCATCAGTGATATTCTTGTACAACAAAACACACAACTGTCACATGTCATCAGTGATATTCTTGTACAGCAAACCACACAACTGTCACATGTCATCAGTGATATTCTTGTACAACAAACCACACAACTGTCACATGTCATCAGTGATATTCTTGTACAACAAACCAAACAACTGTCACATGTCATCAGTGATATTCTTGTACAACAAACCACACAACTGTCACATGTCATCAGTGATATTCTTGTACAACAAACCACACAACTGTCACATGTCATCAATGATATTCTTGTACAACAAACCACACAACTGTCACACGTCATCAGTGATATTCTAGTACAACAAACCACACAACTGTCACGTGTCATCAGTGTTATTCTAGTACAACAAACCACACAACTGTCACATGCCATCAGTGATATTCTTGTACAACAAACCACACAACTGTCACATGTCATCAGTGATATTCTTGTACAACAAACCACACAACTGTCACATGTCATCAGTGATATTCTTGTACAACAAACCACACAACTGTCACATGTCATCAGTGATATTCTTGTACAACAAACCACACAACTGTCACATGTCATCAGTGATATTCTAGTACAACAAACCACACAACTGTCACGTGTCATCAGTGTTATTCTAGTACAACAAACCACACAACTGTCACATGCCATCAGTGATATTCTTGTACAACAAACCACACAACTGTCACATGTCATCAGTGATATTCTTGCACAACAAACCACACAACTGTCACGTGTCATCAATGATATTCTAGTACAACAAACCACACAACTGTCACATGTCATCAGTGATATTCTTGTACAGCAAACCACACAACTGTCACATGTCATCAGTGATATTCTTGTACAACAAACCACACAACTGTCACATGTCATCAGTGATATTCTTGTACAACAAACCACACAACTGTCACATGTCATCAGTGATATTCTTGTACAACAAACCACACAACTGTCACCAGTGATATTCTTGTACAACAAACCACACAACTGTCACATGTCATCAGTGATATTCTAGTACAACAAACCACACAACTGTCACATGTCATCAATGTTATTCTAGTACAACAAACCACACAACTGTCACATGTCATCAGTGATATTCTAATACAACCAACCACACAACTGTCACATGTCATCAGTGATATTCTTGTACAACAAACCACACAACTGTCACCAGTGATATTCTTGTACAACAAACCACACAACTGTCACATGTCATCAGTGATATTCTAGTACAACAAACCACACAACTGTCACATGTCATCAATGTTATTCTAGTACAACAAACCACACAACTGTCACATGTCATCAGTGATATTCTTGTACAACCAACCACACAACTGTCACATGTCATCAGTGATATTCTTGTACAACAAACCACACAACTGTCACATGTCATCAGTGATATTCTTGTACAACAAACCACACAACTGTCACATGTCATCAGTGATATTCTTGTACAACAAACCACACAACTGTCACATGTCATCAGTGATATTCTTGTACAACAAACCACACAACTGCCACATGTCATCAGTGATATTCTTGTACAACAAACCACACATCTGTCACATGTCATCAGTGATATTCTTGTACATCAAACCAAACAACTGTCACATGTCATCAGTGATATTCTTGTACAACAAACCACACAACTGTCACATGTCATCAGTGATATTCTTGTACAACAAACCACACAGCTGTCACATGTCATCAGTGATATTCTTGTACATCAAACCACACAGCTGTCACATGTCATCAATGTTATTCTTGTTGTGGTAAAGTGGGATGATATAAATATTTATAGGGACTTAGTGTACTGACTGAGATCAGCTGTGAAGGTATCTGTATCTAATATGTGTAGTGTTTTACAGATAACCTTACTTACTGCCACATATTTATATCTCAGTCAGAATTATTCTGGAATATTGTGTTGGCAACGTTATATGTCTAGGGTTATGCAAATGATGAAGTGTAAGTCACCACAACAACAACAGATAAACAATTTAATTATTCCACCACACTTGACAATATTGTGACACTCACAAACAGTCAACACTCTAGAAGACTATCTTAAAAGATTCAATGATAAATTTCAGATATGTACATATGTATTGATTTTCTCTACAATAGTGATCCTGATTCAACTACACAGTGAACCAGGCAATATAATAACATGTAATTTCAAATATTATGTACACAGATATAAATGTGGTCTTTGCATTGACATACCATATTAGTATTCTATGTGTGTGAGTTGTGATGTGGTAATATGAGGTAATACTGGTTTTGTTCTTCAAGATAGATTCTTATTAGACATCATGACTGCATGTGCTTGTGTATGTTGGAACTAGTATTGGAGATGGTCTCAGTTCCGAACATTAAAACAATTAATTGCCCCTCTTTAATTAAGTTAGTGTCATTTACGAGGGGTACATAGTGTTGAGCTCTTTTGGCCACAGTGGGCTTAACTTTCGTGATGGCGGCAGGCAAGGACTCCTCTGCTCGACTATTCGCTGTTTCTGAAGACACCTCACTGGTTACTATAGGGACCCAAGAGTATGCTGTCAGCCTCTGGATTCAGCAAACGCTCAGACCAGGTGCGGCTTCAATACTAGGACCACAGTCCCACAATTCATGGAAATAAACACAGATACGTTGACTAGCAATGAATTCTGGCACAAATACTGGCACAAATTCCCATCTGCTTATGTTCCAGGCTTTTATTTAGCAAAAATACGAGCTGGCTTCAACGCACTGTTGCTTTATCAAGCTTATTTGAACTAGTGGTCTCGAACTAACGCTATCAATTAACTATATTAACCAACCTAACCAATCAGGCCATCTCTACCCAATCGTTTGAAAAAAAGTACTCTTACTTCCGTCTCCCTTGACAACAAAAGATAGCATTTATAGTCCGACTAATCGTGTTTAGCCTTACATATCATTCCATCCAATCAATTCAAATGTAACTTGTGGCCTATTTCCGTACAATGGTGGTTTAAAATTCTTTCACTGAGCGATTCTGATGTTTTTGGGGCTGTCTGACACCCTCACTATTTTCTTTTGCCTATAATTTATTAATTCCTGGACTATTTGCGTAACACTTAACATATTCTTTGTTAGCAAGTCTTAAGGAATCCAAATATATAAGTTTAATGGAGCTAAGTGGCTGCGTTCAAAATATGTATTTTCTAGGATAGTCGTGTAGTTGTTTTTTTTTATTTTTTTATGTTAGAACCGCCACCTGTCCTGCTGTACTGTCAGACTAATGTCAGGATTTCGGACATAAAACAGTAGAATGTCAGGTTTCCCCAATAAGCGTTTTTTCAGGTTTTAAAACCTAACTCTGGGAAGGGTAGTGTTTTTATCACTGTCCGTCTGAAATAAAGTTAGTGCATGTGGCCTTACACGCGTGTTAGGGGTGGCATTAATATAGCGAGACGCGTGTTTAGTGTTGCTTGTGTTGCTGCCTTCAGCCCTCCCTTCTTTCTATCTGAGTCCATCTGTTCGTTCGTTTTGGTAACGTAGTATAATTAATGTTAGGATTAATTTAGGTCATTACGCAGTGTGCCTCTCAATGTTTTTCTTAGAAATGCAATACCCGTTTTAATGTGTTGTGGAAACGCTTGTATTTATGCAGTGGCTTATATTTAACGTGGAAACGTTACAATTTGCAGACGAAGCATAAAACAAAGGGGATTTCGAGTACTGTCATTGTGACAGCACTGTTCTTTACCATTCTTCTTCCTTTTATAGAATTTATTTGTTAGGCTTTACATTTACTTTTAATTTATATATGTGGATTAGAATTTCTCACGACACTTGTACAACAAACCACACAACTGTCACATGTCATCAGTGATATTCTTGTACAACAAACCACACAACTGTCACATGTCATCAGTGATATTCTTGTACAACAAACCACACAACTGTCACATGTCATCAGTGATATTCTTGTACATCAAACCACACAGCTGTCACATGTCATCAGTGATATTCTTGTACAACAAACCACACAACTGTCACATGTCATCAGTGATATTCTAGTACAACAAACCAAACAACTGTCACATGTCATCAGTGATATTCTTGTACAACAAACCACACAACTGTCACATGTCATCAGTGATATTCTAGTACAACAAACCAAACAACTGTCACGTGTCATCAGTGATATTCTTGTACAACAAACCACACAACTGTCACATGTCATCAGTGATATTCTAGTACAACAAACCAAACAACTGTCACATGTCATCAGTGATATTCTTGTACAACAAACCACACAACTGTCACATGTCATCAGTGATATTCTTGTACAACAAACCACACAAATGTCACATGTCATCAGTGATATTCTTGTACATCAAACCACACAGCTGTCACATGTCATCAGTGATATTCTAGTACAACAAACCACACAACTGTCACATGTCATCAGTGATATTCTTGTACAACAAACCACACAACTGTCACATGTCATCAGTGATATTCTTGTACAACAAACCACACAACTGTCACATGTCATCAGTGATATTCTTGTACAACAAACCACACAACTGTCACACGTCATCAGTGATATTCTAGTACAACAAACCACACACCTGTCACATATCATCAGTGATATTCTAGTACAACAAACCACACAACTTTCACATGTCGTCAGTGTTATTCTTGTACAACAAACCACACAACTGTCACTTCATGCCAACTTTTAAAATAAAAGTATCACTTTAAAACCATACAGACATCTTACATAATACGACCCGTTATGCGGGTGACTCAAAAGTCACTTACTAATTTTAAATTGTTTTTACTTAATTCCTAACCAACTAATACATATGAAACAAACATCAAAATAAAGATAATTAACTGCTATTTTATGACGTAAAATGCTACGCCACATAACAATACAACTTGAGACACCGTTTGTTCTACACATGACGTCATAGCGAGAAGCAATTTTTGATATGCCTTGTTACGTCAGGTTTATTGACCAATTTTTTTAATTTTGTGTTTCTGTGAATAAACATAATTAATAAAACTTATTTGTCAAATGACAGTTATCAATCAACGGATACAAGTGAGAATATAAACATTTAAAAATTAGCAAGTGACTTTTCAACGACCCTATATTGTAAACAATGCGAAATTCTTCTTACACTGAATCAGAAAACAAGCATAGCCAAACGTAACTGTATCCTTCACGTGACAAGCGTAGTAAACAGAAACACGTCGGTAAGACAGAGGTTTCCTGTTGCACGCACTTGAGCGGTTTATGCGCAACCTTATGGCCTTTTGAATGGGTATGCCGGCAGGTATGCCAGTGGTCCCCTCCGCTTG